>JAVYIG010004466.1:0-161207 GCA_035222895.1 Strongylocentrotus droebachiensis
TTGCTTGAAATGGACGAGCTCTAACTAAGCTCAAAGAGTTCAAGTAATATAACATTACTCTATGATGCAATATTCATACAAAGGGTAATGAAACCCAAAACTGAAGATATATTTGTATTAGCTTAGTAAACAAAATATATATATGATGTGCATGATCAAGATGATGAAATAATGTTCAGCATTTGCGTTAAAATCGTCACTTTTTGCGGATATTGCAGAAGATAAGACCAGACTTCCCTATTCAGCAAACGGTCTCCATAAAAGGCAGCACTGCATTACTACGATTAAACAGTGAACATAATTCACAAGAGGGGAGGGGGGGGGGGGGGGCGGCAACGAATTAAAAAGTACAAATACATATGTACTTCACTCACAGCAGGTAAAGGTAGAATAGATTTCGAAAAGTGCCCGTTTCCAAAACAGTTAGTTTATTATTGGTGATGGATCTAGAAAGGGAAAACAGATAAATCACAACATTATATTTATCAGGGGCAATGTAGACATAGTTTAAGTACGGACTTGGGCTCGACATTAAAAAAAACAAAAAATTGTAACTCAAATAT
Source organism: Strongylocentrotus droebachiensis (assembly GCA_035222895.1). Lineage (NCBI taxonomy): Eukaryota > Metazoa > Echinodermata > Echinoidea > Camarodonta > Strongylocentrotidae > Strongylocentrotus > Strongylocentrotus droebachiensis. The sequence continues at coordinate 564 of JAVYIG010004466.1, forward strand.
AAAATGTAATAAAAATATATATCTTTAACACCATTGAAGATTGAGCAAACTAACAAAATCTCCTCGATTTGTGAAAATGGAGAAAGGAATAAATGGATATATAAATGAATAAATAAATAAATTAATTAACTAAAATTATTAATCAATGAATTGATGAATGAATGAATAAATGAATAAATAACAAAGAATAAACAAATAATTAAATGAATAAATGAATAGATGAATGATTGAATGAATGAAAATATAAATAAATAAATAGATAAATAAATGCTTGATTGAACGAATGAATAAATAAAAAAATATATTACAAAAATTAAAATGATATTGGTTTAAACATTCGGAGCATAAGTGATTAGTTTTAGTGCATAGAATCGAAGCCAGAAGCATGAACTATATCATTTTATCGGACAAATACAAAATGTATACATACAGTCGGTAAAGGCGATGCAAACCATCGAATACTCCAGGGGGTAGGTAGGATATTCCGCACGATTCAAGATCCCTGTCGATGAATATCAATTAAAACGAATAATTAATCAATAAATCAATCAATCAATAAGTAAATAGATCAAACACTTAATTACAGATACTTAAGTAAAATAGAAATTCAAAGGTTTAAGTTTTAAAGAGAGAGACAGACAGAAAGGGATAAAGAAAAAAATGAGGGAAAAAAGAAAAAGAGGGAATTTGAAAGAATGATTTTGCTTTATTGAAAAAGTATAAAACGAAAGAAATCTTAATCCATGATGTTAAATCATGGTTTCTCTGATGGTCAAACAAAACATGCTAAGCAGCTGGAAGGGGGGGGGGGGGACTGGGAGGGGGGGTACTGGGAGGGGGGGTACTCACAGTTGGTTGAGGTAAATCAGTCGATGGAAAGACCCTACTTCCAGCGCGTTTTGAGGAATTCCTTTCATATTGCTAAAAACAAACCACACATATTCGGTAAGTACATGTATATCTTTCACAAAGCGGCATGAAGTGTTTGTTTATTAATACGTTTTAGCCATTTCTCTGTCATTTTCATTGTCACTAAAACTTATAATCGAAATATATGACAACGATAAAAAGTAAACATATGCCTCTTTTTTCGATTGGCGGTAAATATTAAGTATAGGCCTAAGTGCTTGGAATCTAAAAAAAAATCCAAGGAAAAACAAAAGGAGTAATTTGTCATCATACAAGTCATGTATAATGCCGTAATAGTTGAATATGAACAAAGTCTGATTCGAGTCGATATAGTTTTAAAGAAAATGTTCTAAATGATGGTGATGATGATGGTGAATAAAAAGGAGAACAAGAAGAAGAAGAAGAAGAAGGAGAAGGAGGAGAAGGAGTAGAAGGAGGAGGAGATGGAGGAGAACAAGGATGAGAAGGAGAAGGAGGAGGAGGAGAAGGAGAAGGAGAAGAAGAAGAAGAAGAAGAAGACAAAGAAGAAGAAGAAGAAGAAGAAGAAGAAGAAGTAGAAGAAGAAGAAGAAGAAGACAAAGAAGAAGAAGAAGAAGAAGAAGAAGAAGAAGAAGAAAAAAGGAGAAGAAGAAGAAGAAGAAGAAGAAGAAGAAGACTTTTTTGACTTTTGAAAGTAAAACTTTATTTACAATACATATAATAATTAAAACAGATAAAAAAGATAACAGTGATAAGAAGAAGAAGAAGAAGATGATGATGATGATGATTGATGATGATGTATTGTCACTATGGTGATATTGATGTTACGGGTATGATTACTCCTTCCCATCGTAAGTTATAATACTATACGTACAGAACCACAGTTTTCTTGGCAGTGATGTCATTGTAGTCTTTCCTCCAGGCTTTTGTAGCGTTCACCCAAAATGGCTGCCACTTGTTGTCACCACACACATGAGTTGGAGGGAAGAAGCCGACACGCGGTGAAGCCCCGCAAATATAACCATCCGGGCACTTCTTAATGCCTAATAAGTAATGACATTCCATTAAAAAACAGGAATAATCTTTCGAAAGAATTTCTATCACGACAAACTTATATTCAAGTTCTATTATGATGCATCCTGTGCCGTCTAATAATATTATGCACTCGTTTACAAGAACAAAAACTACTACCATCACTACTACTACTACTATTACTACTACTACTTCTACTATACTACTACTACTACTACTACTACTACTACTACTTCTACTACTACTACTACAAATACTACTAATATTTCTACTAATATTACTACTACTACCAGCAGGACCCGCGGAAATCCGCGGGATTCTAGAGGGGGGCGAGGGGTGTAAATAGATATATAGAGACTCTCTAAATTAAAACCACCAAGAACTTTATTTGCCATTCATAAAAAAAAACTCTACCGGTAGTTATTCTTTAAGCCTCTTTCACACTGGAACTGCGTAGAGTTGCGTAGTGTTGCGTACCGACTACGCGTAAATTAGGCTGCGTATTAATGGAAAAATGTTGCTTCACTTTAGTCCTTGCGTAGGTTATGCGTAGGCTGGCGTACATGTTTGCTTATGGTTGCTTATAATTATACAGTTGCTTACTGTGTGGAAAGCTTTTACTGCTTTGTCGATCTGGCGTAGGGGAGCGTACTGTTGCGTAGGCATGGCGTACAGTAGCGTAGTGTTGCGTAAAAAGGCGTACTTTCTGTGTCAAGTTTCTACGCCGAAAGTACGCGAAAAAAATTAAACATGTTGAATTGTTTGCGTCCCTCTTGCGTACCCCTTTGCGTCCCTCAGCATATAGTAACGTAGGCCAGCGTAGTTGGTACGCAACACTACGCAAATCTTCGTATGGACCCCACGCCAATTAGTGACCTGCCACTGTCACAAATAAAGTATTAAAAATATGCTCATCTGACCCTAATTAAATGCATAAAACCCCTGAGCTTTCGGGGGTTTATAGCCCCTTGAAAACCGTGGACCCCACGCCTATATACACTCAACCCGCTGCGATCTAACTAACCCCCTCCCCCCCCCCCCCCCCACTTTGAAAAACGTTTCTTGGAGCCTTCATGTAACATGCAAGAATGGTGCATGGTGATGCAGATTTTTTTCTGCACCCCCCCCCCCCCCCAAACAAGTTTTCTCATTACGCAACTGACTGTTTTGCAATGCATGAAGTCACATGCTACTGTCTGCTTGATATTGAACTATTAATATGCAAATGTACAATTCATAACCTTATTTAATGCTTTCTTGTAATTTACTGTAAATATAAGAAACAAATTTATGGCACTTCGGCCCGCACGCTGTTGTGTTGACGGGTTCTTCGATGGATGGATAGACGTATGTGTAGTTGTACGAATATTGGCCTGCTTGGCCCCCCATACTCTTCGACTCTAGCGCAGCTCACTCTTAGTCAAATCGCCCCGGCCGCGCATATTTTTTTTACACAACTGTTTAGCCACTTCAGTCAAATATACTGTGCAAACGACTAGAGACAGAGTCTAGCATTACCCTTAGCAGTGTTGGATTGCTGGAGCTGCACATCGTTATTTGTTTCGGGTTAAATCTATCCTCTCTTCTCTTTCATTATCTATGTCGGTTTAAAAAAATAAAATCGCAACGACTCAGCCAGCCGCTAAATAAGGGGGGGGGGGGGGGGTCAGGTCACCTTTTTAGGTCAGCCAGTGGCAATTTTTTTTTTTTAATTAAAAAAAAAGCACGCCCCTGTTTTTTTAGTATATTTTGGGCGAATTTAATGCTGATTTAATCATATTTTGTTGGGCCGAGGGGGGGGGGGGGGAGTGCCCCCTGTGCCCCCCCCCCCCGGATCCGCCACTGGCACGCGGGGAATTCTATACTCATTCTATTTAGGTGCGATCTGAATCTGAATCGGTGCAACTCAACACTCCGGGTTCGTAATAGCGCGCGAAATCTTTGACCGTTATGACCTCATGACGTCACGCGTCATCGCAACAGGACCTCTCAAAAAAGGGGGTGCTACGATAGACCGCGCTATCTCACTGCGGTGTGGATCCGGCGAATGCCAATGGGCGGACCGTGGGTCGCGCTACGATAGCGCGATCCACGGTCCGCCCACGGTCCCCCCTTGCGGTGTGAACACGCCCTAAGTTTGGACGTCGACGGGAATTAAGCCCCGCGTGTATCTCTCTGGCTTGTGCATCTAGTACAAAGCACATCCTATATGGTTTATGGTTTACTCGGGGTAATCCCGCCCTTTGCATAGAGCATTTAATACGCAACATAATGTGAGTTGATCGTCATCTGTCGTGTGTCTCTTTGATACGGATGTAATGTTGAATATGCATGAGGTATCTCTGTCGTCACGCATATCATGCATTATGCATATCGCGTCTGTTTTCGCCCTGGACGTCGACACGGAGGAGGACCTCGGGCGGAGTATAGCCAATTCCACAGAGTAGACTCTCCCGCGGACGATGGCACCGGGCACCGGTACACCGAGGGGAGGGTTCAGGAGGAGATAGCTGCACCAACTTCGGTCGGCGATCTCATTAAAAAAACAATAGAATACAAAGGCCCGCGGAGACGTCATGCCCCCCGCGGAGTCTTAGCGTATTACTTATAGTGATGATTATAGTGACTATTATATACCTCACTTAAGAAATCCAGCCATCTGATTGGTCGAAATTGCATTCATAACTATTTCTGTAAAATTCCCAGTTCTAAAATCCCAGTAACCATGGTTACCGGGAAAATAGTTCAGTCTCCATGGTTACCCCATAGGTTTACATGTTAAAAAATGGTCTGAGCGATTGAGGATACCGTACGTGTGCGAAGAATTGGTCGGTAATTTCAATACAATTGAATCTCGATCGATCTTACCGACAATTTTATCTTGCATTGTTGACATGAAGACGAAAATAAACTTCCAAAAACAAAAAACAACATCTGCCGATAGATCTTGATCTAAGTTCGTGCCAATATGCATTGCAAAAGTAAAAGAAGGGTCTGTTTAATGGAGCTTTTGCGAAGCATCCATCACGCGAAGCCGTTTTCAATCCATTTTAATGTATAAATTGGAGAAAACTGCCAAGCATGGTAACAGTGCGCGATGGCCGAGTGGTCTAAGGCGTTGATTTTAGAGACCTCACCTTTTGTACGCAAGAGATCGAATCCCATCTTCGAAAAAAAAAAAATATTTGAGAAAGAGTTGTTTTTATACGCTCTCGGGAAGGTTACAATTGGGCTATTGCCCTCGGCACGCCTCGGGGAATAGCACAATTCTAACCTTCCCTTGAGCGTATAAAAACAATTATATACCTCATTTTAAGATTCTTTACTAATCCTGTCTTCTGATTGGTTGAAAATGCAGTCATGTTCTTAACCATGCCCGCTAATTGAAATTCATAGTCATTTTGCCCGGCTCTACCGGTTTATATCCATTTTTCATAGCACTTTTTCCATGGCTGTGAAACGTGACGTCATTTTGCTGCGATCCCCATTTTGGTTTACGTGTTACCGTATAAGTTTCTTTTGTGCGATGACCGATGCGCGATACCGTTAACGGTGATTGAGTGCAATTCGATTTTGGTCGCTGCATTCAGGCGACGAATCTACCAATCCACGCAGCGCAGACGACCGATCGCCATTTTGTGTACTAGTCTCGATCGAAAAATACTGGGGTTTTTTGTTTCCAATTTTTTGTCAATAAAGAGGCAAAATGGAGGACACAGCTATGCAAAGATTTCAACTTATGGATGACATTCAGCTGCAAGACTTAATCGATTCTGCTGATAGCAAAAATACGAAGTATGCAGTAAAATACGGCATTAAAATATTTGAAGAGTTCTTGCGAAATGTCAACACGGACCTCGGAGATGTAGAGTCTAAACAGACTTCCGAATGCAGACCTGGACAAGATCCTTCAAAAATTCTATGCGGGTTGCAGGCAGAAGAACGGCGATTATTACAGCAAGAAATCAATGCTAACGATCAGATTCGGACTTCAGTGAGTCAACATTTTCCTTTTTTTTCGGTATATAAAATATATATTGACTGCTTTTAATATTCGAGGCATAGTTGTTTCTATAGGGTCTCGGGAAACTCACAACCTGCTATGACCCCGCGGCGCAAGCGCCTTGGGGTCATAGCAGGTTGTGAGTTTCCCTTGACCCTATAGAAACCACTATGCCTCTCAAAGCAGTCAATATATCCTTACTATTTCTCTCAAAGCAGTCATTAATACTATACTACTACTATTGCTATTGGGGGGGGGGGCTTTTTTATGTGACTTACCGCAATTATCTTCATCATCCCGTAGAGGGCAGTCATACCATCCATCGCATCTGAAATTCTCATGGAGACAGATATCGGTTCCGTCACACAGGTACGGGCATTCGATACCTGCAAAGAAAAAATGATTAATTGGCGTAGAGTGTATGCACAGTTGCACACTAATCTACCACAGCGCATTAACCAGTGACGTATCCGTACACCCAGGGGCGGATCTAGCTTTTTGCTAAGGGGGGGGTTTGACCAAAATAATGACGATGCGGAGCATCGTCCACGAGCCGCGAAGCGGCGAGCCGATTTTTTTTGGGGTGTTTATTTGAACCCCGTAAGTGATGTTTTCCTGGCATCTATTAACACAATGGAGACAATAAAAAGCAGTGCATGAGAACGTCTTTTTAAATAAGGTAACAGTTAAATACACAGTTATATCCAGAGTTATCATGTGTTTGGTTAAGTTACCAGATGAGTTGAATATCTTCTCACAATATTTGCACTTGAAAGGGTTTCTCTCCAGCGTGCGTTCTTTTTTCTTTCTTTTTTTCTTTTTTTTTCTTCTTTTTTTCCCTTTTTTTTTTTTTTTTTTTTTTTTTTTGGGCCGCCCAAGGGGGGGGGGGGTTTAAACCCCCTAAACCCCCCCCCGTAGATCCGCGCCTGACACCTACCCCCTGTACATCCACCCCGGATAACCACCCCCAGTCAACTACCCCCTAGGACAACTACCCCCTAGGACAACTACCTCCTACGGCAACCACCCTTTACGATGACTCCCCCGGACAACTATCCCCCGGACAACTACCCCCGGACAACTACCCCCAGACAACTACCCCTAGGATAGTTGTCCGGGGGTAGTTGTCCTAGAGGATGGTTGTCGTAGGGGGTAGTTGTCCGGTGGGTAGTTGTCCTAGGGGGTAGTCGTCCTTGAGGGTGGTTGCCCTAGGGGGTAGTTGTCCTAGGGGGTAGTTGACTGGGGGTGGTTATCCGGGGGTGGATGTCCAGGGGGTAGGTGTCCTAGAACCATCTATTGTAGGCCCCATCCCACCCACCCCACCCCCTGGTGGATGGCCGGGAGAGAACTGGCCATGGGTATAATGTTTTTGAAGAAATTCTTCCTTGACATTTCCACGAAGTGTTCTTCCATATGGAATATCATACAATATGGTATATTTATTCATTTATTTCTTCATTTATTTATGCATGTTCACAATTTCACAATTCATTGGAATTAACATCACACGAAGAAGAATGTAATAAAACAAATCATTTTCAATTTGACAATGTACGTGAATTGACTTCACATGATACAAAATATATAAACAATGTTTTATCAAACACACACAGGTGATGAAACATAAGTATGTAGAGTTTGAATCGTTACAACACCTTCCAAATATATAATATAGGCCTATGACAAATAAAAATTCCTGAAGGGTTTTGAACTATTTACACTATTTACAAAGAACAAGAAAAAAAGCAAGAAAAAAAAACAAGAAAAAAAGAAAAGAAAAAAAGAAGTATATTGTTAAGTCTAGTAAAGTGTCTTATAGATCATAAGAGAATTAAATTTGTGTTCGATATAATGAGAATTGAGAACTGATATATAGATTTATATGTAAGTAATATCTTTCATCTGTAAAATTGATAATCATTTGAGTGCTCTTTTAAAGGAGATTAGTGATTTCATATTTCGAATATTGTTAGGTAGTGAATTTCATACATCTAGTCTTTTATAATTATGTCTGATTGATTTCTTGGCTAATGCAGTGTGAGGATTGACCACATGTAAATTCGATGTCTGCCTTGTTGAATATGAGTAAATATATGTTATATCATATATGTTATATGTAATATAGTTGTTCAAAACAACTGTTTTCCATTAAATAGCACTCAACACTTCCCAACGCTTCGTTTTAAATCTGAGGTTAAAGAAAAACTTGAGTTCTGGTAATGCGATTGCATTGTGAAAGAAAAGGTGTGGAATGGATCGGAAAAGTTGATCATATAGCATGTAAGTAATGGTGTGTAATGCAAGGTTCTGGAGTCATCAAAATCATCATAAATTTGGCAGAGTCTTGCATTGGTAAAGTAACAATCACTTACACAGAAAGATGTATATGGGACAACACATATGGTGTCGGGGCTAGTACTACCCTGATTTCCTTATCTTTCAATGCTCATTACTCAGCCAGTATACATTTTCTTCCAAAATTGTTTGGCACAAGACATTTATTTGTAATCTTGAACATTCAGTGTAAATTTCGTTAGATTCTGTGAGAATTCATTTTCTTTTTTTACCAGAAGTCAAGTTTATCTTTAATATTCTTAAAGCTGATGACAGCAAATTATACAAACATATATACAAAGCAAAATTATTGACTACCCGAGAGGAATTGAAAATGGCATTGAAAATGGAGAATCGAATATGCTTCATTAAAGTATTTTGTGTTTCATAAAAACACGCCATTGAATGGACTACATTGCTTTCCGGAATCGTGCAATGTGCAATCGTGCAAAATTAATGTAATCCATCTTAACGTAACGCATTAATTAAGAGATTCGTATGATGGTTTGCGAACTTTTTAATCAATAATAATGAAAAAATATATCTAACAACCTCGTGTGGTTTAGGTTGGATTGAGTTAAAAGGGGAAGCCTGAGGCTAGCCATTGCAGGGGGGGGGGGATGTGGTCCGGGGGGGGGGGGGGGGGTGTGGTCCGGGGGGGGGGGGGACAGTGGACGCGAATTGAATGAGCAATGGAGAGTGAGATATAAAAGGGGTCTGGGTCGTACTATATCCTTTTCACGTTGCAGCCCCCTCCCTCCCCCTCCCCTCCATCTCCCCCCTCTCTCTCTCTCTCTCTCTCTCTTTCTCCCTCTCTTTACTACTACTATTAGCAATACGACAACAACAACAACAACTACTACTACTACTACTATTACTAATTCTTTTTCTTCTTCTTCTTCTTCTTCTCCTCCTCCTCCTCCTCCTCCTCCTCCTCCTCCTGCTCCTCCCCCTCCTCCTCCTCCTTCTTCTTCTCCTTCTTCTCATTTTTTGTTGTTATTCGGAGCGCCTGCCCCTGAACCTCCTCGTAATTGTAATGAAACCATTTTTTTTCCAAAAGCATATACTGCTACGTACGATGAATGCGGACCCTGAAAAGAAGAATATTTGGGCGTTGGCAAATATGGATTAGAGAAGTTAAAAAAAAAATACCCGGTCTTGTGTCGCGGCCATTTATCTTGACCAACGGTATAGACTGCAAGTCACGTTTAGTGTATCCAGTCAGAAATGGCAACTGAAGAAAAAACACCATTTATTTTACTTTGACGTTACTTGCTCTGAAACTATATTGAACCCTAAGTCGTAACGAATAATCTTTGTAAGTTAGGGATTATTATGGATTTGTATTCATTAAAAATGAAAAACTATGGACCCGTGTAATTCAAACACGGCTTTCATGACAATAAACTTCCCACACTAAGGAATATTTTTCTTTTATACCCTTCCACTTGCCAGATTATTGGTAACATAAAATCCTCAGAAATAATATACAATGTAATCCACCATAAATGCTTTTTAATGGTTTGATTTTTCCTTTATAACTGCAGATTTCCAATTTCTAAAGAATACAGTTACATAGTTTTGTATGGTTTGAAACACCACCTTATAATTACACTTTTCATATTAATGCATATCCTTCCGATGTGCTTGGATCTGAAATAATTTGCACTCAAATGGTGACAAAATATTTCAACGTAGATTGTTATACTTTTTTTAAATTGTAAATGCAGAATTGTTGTAATATGAATTTTACGACTTTGCGAACTTTTAGATGGAAAAAAGGATTTATTGCGGCTTTAATACTTTGTAGTCACACCGTTATAAGGAAAAATTATAAGTTTTGTTTTATTTATGCAGAAGCGGGAGTATGAATTAAGGGTTGTTTAACATAGCATGTAGATGAAGGGAGAGGCACAAAGGAGCAGAGCTAGAGGGAGAGAGAGAGAGAGATAGAGAGAGAAAAAGAGCTAGAAAAGGAGATCGACATAGACTGAGAGAGAGAGAGAGAGAGGACAGAGACAGACAGAGGAGGGGGAACAGAGGAGAGGAAGGGACAGACGCAGATGTATGTAAGTATTATTATCGAGAGAGAGAGAGAAAGGAAAAAAAAGAAAGGGGGTTAGAGGTGGAAATGGGGAGACAGAGAGACAGGGAGACATGCGGTTTGAGAAAGAGAGAGAAAGAAAGAAAAAGAGTGTGGAAAAGATAGGGAGAGAGAGAGAGAGAGAGAGACAGACAGAGAGAGAGGGGGGAGAATGAAAACGGTATACATACTCTCCATGTGACATCCGATTTCATCTGAGAAGTCGTGGCAATAATGTCGCACCTGGCGATCACGTCAATGAACTGCATCCCAGAACTACAGGCAAAGTCGAGCCTGCCGCATTCCTGGCACCGGGGTTGACCACAAGACTCGTTCGTGTGTCCAGTCCCTTTTTTAAATAATAATAATTATTATAATAATTATTATATTTGAGCGATGTCTTCGGTATGCCATGTCTTCTTTCGACAGGGTTAGTTGGCCCTGAAAAGGATCTACTTATGCTCTCATCTCCACGTTTCGATAGGTTGTCTCTATATCGTCTATCATGGTTTTTAAAATTAGACCATTTTTATCGGTAACAAAAATTAATAATATTATTTCGTCGGATTGGAGCCAAAGGACATTGACTAACATACTTTAACCCGTTGACTACGAATACTTGCATTCCCATTAGCTTAATACATGCAGGGACCACTCGCTTTCCGTAGACAATGGGTTAACAAAGAGTTAACGCCCTTATACTTATAGACAGTCTTTAGTATCTACGCCAAAATGATGGTTACAGCAAGGAATACGTATCAAGATTAGTGAGAGTCATATACTTTTGCGTTAATTGATTCTTACCAGGGGCGGATCTAGGGGGGGGGGGGGTGGGGGTTCGGCGGTTTAAAACCCCCCCCCCCCCACCCCCCTGGGCGACCAAGTGAGAAAAAAAAAAAACAACAACAACAAACAAACAAACAGTAAAACAGTAGAACGGCGCGATTTTTGGAAAATCCTGGATCCGCCACTGCGTCAAACCCCCCCCCCCCTTCGGTAAAAAGCTAGATCCGCCCCTGCTTACTATCTTGCAAAGGAAAAGCGCCTTCTAGCCCACAGCTTGCGTTTGTTTTTTCTTTCTTCTTTTCTTGTTAAAACTCGGACCGAATGAATGGGAGCAAAATAAATTGTTATCTTTCAACTCTATAGCAAAGGCTTCCAAAAATTCAACTCAGGGGCACTTTGAAAATCCCTAAATCCCGTACAAATCACGTTCGGAATACGAAATACTAGTTCGTTACTGTCTTGTTCACACATTCCTCTTAATAATTAAAAAATATATATTTTGAAAGTCTTTACGATCGACATTTTTGTAAAATTACGTGAAAATATGTCAATTTCTTTCAACTTTTAAACTACCGTTTATAGCAAGCGTTCTGATGTCAAAGGCGAACCCGTTTTGGACGAGAAATTCGTCACTGCAAAACCGAATCGTGACCACGCCCTCTGGGAGGAGAAATGACGTCACATTACTGCTGACCAATTGGAACGTTGTAACGTTGGTGCCGTGTGCAGATTGGCTTCTGTGTGTCACGGTAAGGGAATCCCATTTCCGTTCGATCAATAGTACGTTGACCTCAATGCGACCCTGTATGCAGAATTTCACAGAGGTTAAAGTTGAAGATCACGTTTACAAAGTCCAAAATGTAATTAATACAACATCAATGAGAACAAGCCAAAATCGTGACATTATGAATGATATTTCTCATTTCGATCTCATGACTAGATTCGGTCATTCTTTTAGTTTATCATTTCAAAATGTTATGTTCGCGAATTCCCCCAAAATGTTTTTACATCGTTTATTTGTATTCAATCGAAAATATAAAGATGACGTTTACTAAAATGAACAAACAAAAAATGTCATTATAAGATACATTTCTCAAATTCATTTCATGACTGGGTTCATTTAATTTATTCATTTTGTTAAAGAATTGTAGTAAATTTTGATCTGAAGAAAAATGTACACATTGCACTTCATAATCAATGGACGAATTTATATGTTTAGCTGAAAAGCTTTTCTGAATACAAACCATAGATATTCATTAGAACTATAGTTGATTACTTTCGAAGATATTCATCACTATACTAGTACTTACAATATTGCTTCGCATGACTAGAGGCTTGATTTTTCTTTTTCAATTGACAGTGCATTTTCGAAAGTGACCAAAAAGTGTACCTTTAATCATATTTTTACAATGATAAATCATTAAGTTAAACATCGTTTGCAAAAAAAGTGTAGGGTTCTTCTTCTTCTGCTTCTGCTTTACTTTTCATTTTAGTGGACTTACTGATTGCCCTGGGAGGATTTCAAAGCTCCATTCTCGCCGAGTCTCTGTCGGGTAATTATCGGGAAAGTTCGGCGAGACGAGGGTGGTCACATAGTCCTCGATCGCGCATTCACATGGTGCTATGCCGTGTGAACCTCCTGAAAACAAAGACCATAATAGCAGAAGGGTTTTTTTACTTCGACACGTGCACTTTTTCTTTTCTAATAACTGTCCGTTTCCCTTCTGATAAGTGCCTACCTTTCCTTTCTCCATAACATGCATCCCTAATTCAAAACAACTTCCAGCCCCTTTTTCATAAATTTTCCCTAGAGCTCGCTTGCTTCGCTCGCTCGCATATATATTTTTTATAATTATGTTACTTATAAAAGAACGTTTTAGTCTTTTTTCATTAGATTGTGCTTAAAACTCATCAGGGTTTGTTTTTTGTTCTCTTTTTTAACTGTAATTTTTAGCGCACTGCGACCTCACAAATCTAAAAATTGTGCTCGCTTACTTCGCTTGCTCGAAAATTAATATTCAGACCATCGCACCCAACTGCAAGGTATGTTGCTTAAGCAGTATCTTGTACGAACTAAAGAGAGAAACAAATATTGATGCCATCCCTGGTAGTGTAATCACAATCATGACAATGTATAGGGGTATTCAATGTCTAAAAATGGTGTATGTTCACTTTGAGGTTTTCCTTTGTAGGTGCCCTCTTTTTCAGAAAGTGCCTTTTTTTGTTGATGCCCCCACTTTGGAAGACACTCTGCCGCCCCTGTATAAGAGAGTTAACGCCATAACCAGCTCCTTAAAGACGATATACAGTCAAACGTGCTATATAGCGACAATTAATTTTGTATACTATTGTATTTAAGATAATTATTAAAAAAAACAGAAAATGCAATAAATTTTCAATAATTTATTGCATTTTACCCCGGTCCCCAACATAAAAAAAATCCCTTGGACGGCCATGCATTATGGCTCAAGGCATGGGCACACAGAGGATTTTTTTATGTTGGGAACCGGGTTAAATGCAATAAATTATTGAAAATTTATTGCATTTTCTTTGTTTTTTTTTAATTTATGGAAACTGCCCCCTACCCTAGCCCCCGCTGCGTGGAGCAATAATCCTCATTACCGTCATTTATGACTTAAGGGCGTAGGTCCCCTAGTTGATAAGCATAGTAGCCTACACATGCTTTAGCAGTCACGAAAAACACACATTGTCCAATTATTATTCAATAAAATCTGAGAATATATACTATTATCTAGATCTATTATATTAAAATTATTTTTAAAATATTTCCATAAATTGGGGTAAAACAAAACTTTATGAGCGACAGTGTAGTTCCCTTTAAAAAGGTGTTTTTATGACCACCCGCCCTAAAAATTATATTTCTTGCCTTCTTTGAGCGTTCATTAAGGTGACACGAAGGAACCATGAATGTGGATATATATTTTTTAATGCCTAAAATAAGGAGTGGATCTTTATTCGGGGTTGGATACAAGGGTGAAGGGGGTGGGGTGGTGGTTTTTCACGGGGCCCGGACTGCCTTTCAGACTTTTGTTTGTATATAGACCCCACCCCTTACAAGTTCCGGAGTCGCCATATAATCATATTGTACACAATGCAGTCGCATGCAAAAAGCTATGTAGTTTCACTGGGACAAAATGGAAGACAAAACAAAAGGAAAGTTTATCATCATTTTCTCAAAGGCGCAAACTCGCTTTGTTCGCTCGCAAATAATAAATTTTTACCGGAATACAAATTACGATATTGAAACATGATAATATAGATCATACAGTATTTGAGACAAAGAGTGGTAATGCATTACAGATTTTCAGAAAGAGCGGGGGGGGGCGGGCGGGAGAAATTTCCATACCCCATGTTTTTCCTTGTTTAAACCACGTTAAACATGTTGAATGTCTTTCTACATGCTCATTTCTGTATATATTCTACTTTCTGGAGACTCTTTAATTTTATTTTCGGTGACTGTCCCAAGCCCAGAACAGGGTCGGACGGTCTACGGGATAACAACATTCTCCGCCATGATCTTATTTCTGAAATATAAATGGAGCAGTATTTTACATGCAATCAGAAGAGAACCAAGCTTAGCAACGTGGGAATATACACTTTTGCCCAGTTGGTATAATATTTCTTAACCTCTTTCCATGAAATGATTGTGACAATACGATTTATTCTCGATAAATAAAGTTTATATTTTCAGAGCTTTATTGACCAATCTCTATGACTCTGTAGGGCGACCATTGAAGAACCGACAAGATATAAACTTTATCTACCACCAAGCAAGAATAAAACCTATCGTCACAATCATTTTTTATAAAAAGAGGTAAAGAAAAATAAATCAAACTCAATGGGCAACAGTGTATTTAGTTAATAGGGCCTAGAATGTGAATTAATTCAACTTATATTGACGTTATAGGACAAAGAAAAGAATGATCGAATAAAAAAAGTGCAAACAGGAGCGGAATCCAGTAATGATATTCATAAATTACTTAAAATCAGAACTTGTATTATCTTACCTAGAGAGAGGAGAATTTGAATGAAGATCGTAAATCTTGATGAGAGTAGCATGATGCACAAATTCGTTTTGTTTACCCTATTGACTTATACCTCTGTCAAAGGCACGACAAAAAAACAATTCAAATACATGTACATGTATCTCCAAAGCAAATAGATACCTTTGACTTCTGCGGCTTCGATTGTCAGAAAGTGAATTTTATTTTATTTGTTCCTTGCTAAAAGCTAAGAGCAAGAGTTGCTCTGTGATGTCGTGTAACTTTATATACTTGTTTGATTTTACAAGGTGAACATTTTCATGATTTTTCCTTTTCCACACGAATACAGTCGAAGACGAAGTGGGCGGTCTCATGTGTCTTATTGGGAAGAGCAAAAATATGATTGATGGAAATACTGTAAATCATGAAATTGTTGTGTTTCTTGCCACGGGCGTAAGCAGTGACGTAGGTACAGGGGGGGGGGGGGCGTTCCTCGGTCTCTCCATCGAAGTGTGAAGAAAGATGGAAAAGAAGAAAGAAATAGGGAAGAAAGGAGGAAGGGAAAGGGACGAGAGAGAGAGAGAGAGAGAGAGAGAGAGAAAGAGAGAGAGCGAGAGAGAGAATAAAGGCAGACGACAGGGTCCCCTCCCGCATACCCCAACCTAACAAGTGACCTCTTAAAATCGCATTTCATCTACAGAGGATGAATCGACGGGTGCCGCCCCCTCCCCTTTGACGTCACTGGGCGAATGGGCACAACTTCACCAAGTACTGGCTGACGTCTCCGCTTACCCAAAATAAACTCTCTTCCAGTCTCTACATTTTTCGAGGCAGCATAAATATTAACACCTTTTAATCATTCATGGTGCGATCGAATTTTGTGAATTCATTTATAAGGATTTCATCATTGAAATGTGCAATTAAACTTCGCTGCCAAAATAGTAAGGTGACAGCTACAAGTTTCAACATTCTCGCAGCTCCAGCCCCCCCCCCCCCCCCTCCGCTTCTATTATTCTTCCTGGGTTATTTATTCAAGATTTTACCTGGAAGTCGTTTGGCCATTATCGTGTAAATTTCTTTCATACCTATTTCATAATGTGAAATAAATCCCTGAATATAAATGTAAGCCATATTGGGTTTTTTGTGCCGGATTCCCTCTTTAGAAACTAGTTGCATTGTGACAGTGGATTATATTTTCAAGGATTACCCTTTTATTTTTTACTAATATTATTTGCCATTTTTTGTATTATTAAAAATTACAATGTATTCAGATTGCCTGGTGTAAAGTGTCTTATATTATTTCAAGGTAACTTTTTACTGCGTATGAACTGATCATTCGCCTTTCTGTTGTCTCTCTCTCTCTCTCTTCATTTATATTCCTTTCCTATAATTTTTCACCAACATACCCGAACTGTTTAAAGTCTCATGTCATTGAAAACCAAGTCATCTGAATGGGTTACCCTAAAAAAAAAAATCTCATTTGATTGTTGTTTCGTATCGTATATATGTACTTGTACATGTAATTCAACACCAAAATCAATGAGAGCCCTCAAGCCAAATTAAAGAAAAAGGTAAGCAATTTAGATGTTGACAGACTAATACATTATTTTTCATTTTCCATCTTTCCTTTACAAAATCTATATTGTAAATGAATTGTTGGTCGTAATTATTGAAATGCCCCTCAAGGCTATATTAGTGATGTTGTATAGATTTATGTTACCGAAAGGAATGAGAAAAAGAGAAAGAGAGAGAGAGAGAGAGAAAGGGGGGTGGGGAGAGAATAAAAGGAGAAAGGGGAGAATGAGACAAACAAATTCCCATTTTCTTCATCACACCCAACACATAATCATTTTTTATCCGTTCTCATTCTTCCATTTCATTGGACCTTGTTCACACGTGATAAACCATCAAACATTCTGCCAAGATTAAAGCCCCGCAAGCGTTGGGAACCCCAAACTCGCCAAAAGTTTAATCGCAAAAATTTCACTTCAATTTTATTGAAAGAGGATGGCATTAAACAAACACTTCTGCAAAGATTTTCCCCAAAAAACGTATTTGAAATCGAATATTGATAGAAGAATGCCATATTTGAGTTTTCTGTTTGCAGACCAAAATTGTGTGCTCTTTCCTTAATATTCATCTTCAAACACATTTGTTTTGAATTTCTTTGCAGAAGTGTGTCTTAAATGACATTCCTGAGCACATTATTTACAATTTAGGTGAAATTTTGGCATCAATTTTGTTGGGCTACCAACCCTTTAGAGGGGCTTTAGAACAAATTGGTAAAAGTGGATTGTGCTTCACATATCTGTATCTTGCAGCACACACTATTCTGTACGCACTTTCGGGAGCCTTTGCATGTAGCTAAATTTGTACACCTCCACTTCCCATTTAACACATATAAGGTTTTGTAATTCGCCACGAAGGCCTTAGTGGGTCTTCTAAGGCAGATCACCCCATCGTATGTTAGCAAGGCACCTCAAATGTAAACTTGATACAACACAATCACAAACATTTCCAGGGAATCGCTAATCAAATCATAGACAGCTTAGGACATTCCCAATACATATACTTGAAGCCCAAAATCACAAAATGTGTAGCATGTATATCTTAGTACTAAATTCTTCGTAAATGTGTAGTCAGAGTCACCAAATAATCTCTGTAAGTGTATTCTGTTCATATATCCCATTACATTTCAAACACGTGCAATATCGGATTATATCCTTAGCCCACATCTGCCCCGGTATTCACAACATGTCATTAATAGTGTTTATTACTACAATACAATAGTCGTATCTTTATCTGCAAGATACGACTGTATCAGCTGTGAAATACCTTATCTTGGGACAAAGTTGTCCTTTTTTAAATAAATAAGTAAACATCGTCACTGAGATATCTTACAACTAAAAGTAACTATAGTCATATATAATATGGTACAGTTACATACTTTTACTCATGATTGTGTAGCACAAGTGCCATTTCACGTGACGATATTAAAGAAATCATATATTACATTGTACATTTACAAGAGATCGTTTACAATATTACGATATGTCATAACTTATGGTGACAAAGTAGAAACTACATCTTTTTCCGGCATATATATTTACGTTCAAAGAAAAGCCTTGCATCGCACCGTTTTATATTCAGAATGTTGGAAAAACATTAAAAGATTTAAAGAAAAACGATCATCTTGCATTCTCTTCACCTTTGTGCAACATTTTTAAGTGTGTTTGCCTCGCAAGATAACAAATGTAAACTAATGTCGAAATTGTCTAGATTTACACTTTCACATTTCATTTAATCCTGATGGTGTATTAATTACTTGGTGATTGTCTCTTGTTTATCTTGCTGCTAATAAAGACCTATATGCCTTCCCCATTTCATTTAAGATAATTATGAGGCCTTTGCGCAAAGCTGACGGGGGCATTCACAATTAAGCAATCGTGTCTAAATGTGTACACTTTTGTACATACGTGGATTTAGTGCATAATTATGGATCATATAAAGAACACTGAAATGCAGCTTTCGTTCTTCCATAACAAATTCACCGATTACGACCACAGCAATACTGGGTTTTTTACATTTAACTTTTTGTAAATTTTGCAGCTTAAAGCTACCTAAAGTGAATTCAAACACTCTTCTATTTACATCTCTTTGTCATGTAAAGTGAATCTTAGATGCATTTTAGTGTTACCAAGTCTAGACTAAGAGGAACTTATATCCAGAAATCATGCATAACATATTGAAACAGAACGAAATTGACCTTAAAAGAATCCAAGGGATGGGCTCTTTCCCTAAAAACTCTCTCTCTCTCTCTTCGTAGCTGACACGTACTGGGCCTCTGCTGCTATGTATGCTGCCATTTTTGCTGCCAATCAATCAAGCGCAACTTTGCGTTTGGCCATGTAGTATTTATTATAAAGTTGCGTTTCATCTGAAAAAGTTGCGCTTGAAAGTTGCATTTAAAATCAAACGCATCTCTTTAATCAAACGCAAAGTTGCGTTTGATTTTTAGGACTTGCGTTTGATTTTCAGAGTTTCGTTTAAACACAACTATTCATGCAAGTGGGCCCTGTTAGCATGAATACCCAAGTGCCTGAGAGTGTTGGGTGTCCTCAGCGCTCTCTTCTTTTTTAAAAACCGTATTTTTTGTCTTGCTTGATTTACGCCTTCTCTCTAATGTACAGGGCCGTGTTTCATAATTATAATCAATAACAAGTGCTTAATTTCTATGACAAATTTGCTCTCAACCAATAAAATGCTACGATTTCAGTGGCTTATAACAGCCATTGTTACTCGTTATTGATAACAAGTTTTACTTTATTTTTTGATACGCACTGTATCGCGCAATCTACAATCAAAGTAGATCGACTCTCTAAATAATAATGTAAACCATTACTTTGGAGTGGATTCCACTATTATTCGGAGCAGAGTATACTCCAACACAAAGTATGACTCTTAAAAGAGTGAATTTCCACTCTTCTGCGTTAAAAGAGTAGGAGTTATTTCGATACCATGTTAATGATAGTGTAGAGATAAGGATTGAGGGATGAGTTAATGGGCAGGACGAACACCACCAACCAGGCGTAGATGTCGGGTGTGACCTCGACCCCTACCGTCTGGACTAGGATACCGAGAACGACGATGGGCATCCAACAACAGAAGTCGGTTCCTACGATCAAGAACATCTTCAGGGCCATCTTGATCTCGTTAGCCGACTGATTGGTGCGGCCGACTTCGGCGCGGACGAAACGGACCTTGATGAAGATGGCGACGTAGGCGCCGAGGATAGCGACAAAACTGCAGAGATTAATGCCAAGGAACAGAGCGATGGAGTATTTCCAGGTGGAGACTGTCGAAGCTGCGGATACGGTGGAAAACGATATGCCGTTGTATTGGCTGGAGGTTCGGGTATCCTCCTCTACGCGTAGGTTCGTCGACTTGCGGATGAAAGGGAGACCGACGCAGACATCGCTGAGACTATAAGAGTCCGGGTTGAAGTTCTGGAGCAGCACGCCGACCGCGCCTAGGAGTGCGGACACGACCCAGATAACCGCAATTGCAACACGGGTGGACACAACACCAAAACGCTTCCTGGAGAACGGGAACACGATGCAGATGAAGCGGTCAACGCTGATGAGAGTCAGTAAGAACACGGAGGTCTCACTGCTGAGGACGGAGATGAACCCTGCAATCTGGCAAGTAGTGCTGGTCCTCCACTCCTCGGCACGGCCCTCCCAGAAGTAGGACTCTCCGATGTAGATGTCCATCACGGCGATGAGCACCATATAGATGCCCATTAAGAGATCGGCCACGGCCAGGTTGGTGATGATCATGGCCTGGACTTTGGCTACCCTGGTCGTAGGGGCACTCCTCATCCTCGAGACCAAGACGAAGCAGTTCCCAAATAGTGCACTTGTTCCCAGGATCCACATGAAAACCTTGATGGTGAAGTTGTGCAGGAAGGTCTTACGGCAAGTGAAGAGAGGGTGGGTAGGTTGATCCAGAATGCAGTTCACTTTGTCCGGCTTCAGGCAACAGAAACGTGGGTCTGAGGCGTACCTGGAATGAATATAGAAATAAAAGAATGAAATATGAGTATTCTTTTTTAAACAAAATGAAATAATTGGAATAATCAGTAGTCCTATGTCACAGAACGAAGGGGAGACAATAATGAGAGTGAGAGAGGGGGACAGAGAGAGAGAGAGAGAGTGAGACAGAGGATGAGAGGACTATCGATTTATTAATTGAATGATTGATTGGTTGATTGATGGACTGGTTGGTCGGTTGATCAATCGATCGATTGATATACTGATTGATTGTCGGTTGATAAATAAGAATATAGATAGATGGAGAGAGTCCATTAAGGTGGCATAGATGGAGGGTGCGAAAGAGTGAGAAAAGAAGAGAGGAAAAGAGCAAGGGGGAAGAGGACATGAAGGGAAAAGGGTAATTCGCACCCCCCCCCCCCTCCCCACATACCCACACGCACGCACCCTTCTCGTGATTAATAGCCATGTCAATTTACATTCATCCAGTGAGTAAAGACGGTGCCCCCTCCATACATATTGCTCCGATTGTCTCATTTTCGCTCGCTCGATCACTGCAGCACAAACATAGCTCGTTCGACTTCACTACCAAACTAGCCAATCAGCTGTCAATGACGTCATATTGAATGCGGCGGCAAATATATTTTGTGAAATTATCGAGAAATTGACTATTTCTAATTGCAAACTAGTTTTAATTTTGGATGGAAAAGCAGCCATTGTTATCTTGACATTCATTGAAGTCATCAGAATAGGGTAAGTTACTTCTCAGATGATTCAAGAGGTCCATTTTGTAGATAATTTTTTAATTTCTTAGAATGTTCCACTGTGTTGCAGGGTACCGGGTGTATGCCATTGGGTGTGATGTGTTCGCGCGCTATAAGTACAGGCCACCGCGCCGTCGGGTGTATTCTCGTACTGATGTAGGTGCAAAGCTAGAATGGCTACCACGCCCACTTCCCTGTCTATGCCTTTCTGAACATTCCTTTCCTTCTCAATACAATAACTTTCACCTGTCTAAGTTATTCAAACCATACCGCCTCGCCACTTCCATTACGTAATCATTAAAAGGATCCGCATATAACATTTTCCTGCTATACGTTGTACTGCAGGAAAATACAAATCGCCCTGGTATACCTTACAGTCCGAACAATAAATATGTGCCTTTAACGAAGCAGGCGACAATCGGCGTAGCAGACGACACTTGATAGTAATTTTGTATGTGAGATTGCTTTGCTAAATATAAATTACTTTGTTAATAAATATCAACTAAAATTTCTTTTACATTTCTTTAAACCATCATTGATATGTAATAATTCATGAGTGAGTAAAAGAACCATACCAAACTATATAATTATATGAAATACTTGGTGGCAATTAGGGGAGTTTGACGTGATGACCGATCGCACCCCTCTGTTAATAACCGAATAGTCCATGGTGTGTCATGAATATTCATGTTTTTGCTTACCTCGGCTAAATGTTTGCTTTTACTAAATTGAAAAATTACGGTGGGGGTTGGATGAAATGGACATAATGAAATAGGCAGAAGTGATCTATGATAATTCATGCTTTTTATGTTTCGTGTGCTCGACCTATAATCTTCAAATCGCTTGGCAAACTGAGTCCAAAGTTAGACTTGTTTCACATGTGTATTATAGGCAATGACGAGCTTGCAACCTATTTTGAAAAATTACGGTGGGTGAACTTTCAAAAGTCAATGAGACATGAGGGGCTACAATGAAAGAGCTAGTGATAACGTTCGTCGGGGTGGATGTGCTTTTCGTTTAAACAAAAAAAATGAATTTTTAACGATTTTTTTAAAAAACGTCCATGGGCTAACATGTTAGGCTGCTGACTCTGACCATGCTCTGACGATAGGGGGCGTTGTGAAATGAGACTAAACGGAGCAATATGAAAATTTATTCAAAAAAATCATTCAAAAAAAAAAAAAAATATGACCAATACCAAAGCTACGCCACTGCGGGGGGGGGGGGAGACAGAGAGAGTTAGAGAGAAAGGAAGAGAGAGTTAGAAAGAGAGAGAGAGAGAGAGAAAGAAAGAAAGAGAAAGAGAGAGAAAAAAAAGTAACTTACAGTCCAGTTAAACTGACCAAACCATCGAAGATATCTGGATAGAGCGGGATAGGATTAGAGTTCCGAGAATCGGAATCGATGACTCTGTGAGATTAAAAAAAAACAAAAAACATTGCTATGGTTAGAAGTTAGAACCAAACTTAAATGTTCTAAATAGTTTCAAGGAGTTAAATATTACGAGCTTAAAAAGATGTACTCTAGTCTATAGGGACTGGCTCTTGACCTTAGAAAGAAATTCTAATAGCCTCAATGTTAAAGATAAAGTTGAGTTCTGGTCTGAAATTTGCATTGTGAAAGAAAAGGTGTGGAATGGATCAGAAAAGGTTGATCATGTGAATTTTGCCCAGTCTTGGTAAAGTAATAAGCATTGTACACAGAAAGATGTATATGGGACAAATGGTGTCGGGGCCCGACACATTGATTTTCTTATCTTTCTATCCTCATTACTCAGTCATTATACATTTTCTACTAAAATTGTTTGGCAATTGACATTTATATTTGTAATCTTGAACATTCAGTTTCATTTGATTCTGTGAGAATTTATTTTCTTCTTTTAACAAGCGCAATTTGATCCGTGGTGCATCTCATATTAGTAGAATTGATTATCAATAGACGGGTATATATAACTAAAAGCACATTTTTTTGTTTTGGTCCGAAAATTTTTGCAACGTCTCAGGGGGGGGGGGGTAAGGTCACTTTTTGGGGGTCACCCTTTGGTAGATTTTTTTTTTCTTTATTAAAAAAAAAATGAGGGGGGTTTCATCAAAAATCACACACATAAAACAAATTGAGGGGGGGTTCAACCCCCTAACCCCCCCCCCCCGCTGGGTACGCGCCTGCATCTAAGCCCCCCCCCCCCCCATGAAAGAATTCATCGACTTACAAGTCCTCCAATTTTGATAGTTTCTTAAACGATCCAGGCGCGATGTACTCAATGTAGTTATCCTTAAAATTTCTGAAGAGAAGAAAGTCATTTATTATGTACTGAAACAAATTTAGTTAGGATAAAAAACATTATAAGCAAAGCTGTTTTACATCATGATTATAAGGACATACAACATTAAAAACAAACTCGCTTTGATTTAACATCATCACCAATTCACCAAAATTAATTAGTTATGCATCTGTTTGCTTTTATTTATAGTAAGGACGTCCATTTGTACGTGTTAAAAACGATTATGGTGGTTTGTACAATTTCTGTTCTGTCAGTAACAATCGATAAGACGTCACGAAATCCTTAAAAATACGATGGACCTCTCTGTGAGTAAAACGCATTGGGAAATATTCTTTGAGGAAACACATTTATATGGCTCACAAAAAAAGAATTCTTTATTTTGGGAAGATTTCTGGCTTTAGTTTTATGGTTTTATGAATTCCACTGGATCTCAAAGTTCAATGTATCTTCTGCAAGGTCATCATTCTGTAAGAATTTTGTCACTTTGACCTTTGACCTTTGTGTTCCAACATCTGTATTATTGACACCATTTACCTATACATTATTGCCTACCTATCATTTCTTATTCTATTTCCTGTAAAAAAAAATGGATTAATAACTGCATGGTCTTCAGCGGAACGTGAGAAAATCGCAGATTCAGTATACGTATTTCACGTCTGCTATATAGATTCAAAAAGAATAAACTGGTTTGCAAAGAATCCCAAATTATGGACCTGATGCAATTTCAATAAGCCTTGCACTTCACCAATGATAATAAAAATTAAATAATCCCAATATGATATATCTAGACGACAGGACTACCATAGGGTACTGGCATTGTCCTTAATTTGATATTTTGAGAGTCTTGGGGATCTTGTTGTTTGTATTATAGGCCTTCATTTATTTATACTTACAGTCTTATCAAGTTGTCTTCGACACCGTCAAACAGTGAGGCGTTTATTGATGTCAAATTGTTGTCAGTTAATATGCTTGAAAAGCAGGAAAGATAATACTTATTTTCTTTATTACATACATGCAAAAAGCCCGACATGATATCGAACAAAAGTCACATAAATACGACAACTAGACTGCAAATAGGAATAACTTCTTATTGGAAATAACATTAAGTTCATTTGATGCTATATTTACAGTTTGACATCGTTCGTCTATTGGTATTTTACTTTCAATGACTGCGAGAGGTTTAATATTTATTATATCCTGCATCAAAAAAATGGTTGGCTTTTGATTGGTTGAGAGCTCGTCACATGACCAAAAATATTTGACCTATGTTTAGAAAGTACTATATGAGAGCAGGGATATTTTGGTTTACTATTTGGGAGTTGAAAAAAAAAGGTGAGTTTTTTTTTTGAATTGAATCAATTTTTGTTTTCAAATCTTAATTTAATGAAAATAAAATATTTTGAATCTTTTTAGATAAAAATTGACATTTTTTTGTTCTAAATTTTTTTTTTCCAAAAATGTTTTTTTTTATATATTTTTTTAAAATAATTTTTTGATGCAGGATATAAAACAAATATACCATGCCTTCTATTCGAGGCACTGGTTAAACTATGGGCTTCGGTGACTCCAAAAGTACCATTTGCTTCGGGGCTGCGCCCCTCAGCAAATAGTACTATTGGAGTCACCTCTTGCGCATAGTTTTAACCAGAACCTCTCAAGGCAGTGTATATTTGTATATTATACTACAATGTTATGCACGAATTACAAGTTAAATTTCGTTATCCAAGTTCTGGTGTTTCAGTTGCATATTAAACTTAATATACCTACGTCACAAAAGAGCATTAAGTATTGTAGTCTAAGTAGCCCGAAAACCGGAATAACTTTAATTACACATTAACACAAGGATTGTCAATTATATCATCATAAGTAGGAAACTGAACATTGAAAAAATATATACATATTTCAAAACAAGGTATTTTTTCCCTACAGATGTCCCGAGTATACCACAAATAAAATCATTCAATAGCTTTCATGTGCAATGTGTTACAAATTCAGAAGAATGCGCATCGTAAGCATAAAATGATTCATGAATTATATAGATTCTCAACATAATAAAGAAAAGAAGTGATTACATTCTTTCAATTGCTCTGCCCAAATCTTTAAACATCCCAGGTCGTAAGTCCGTGATGGTGTTATTGGCCATGTCTCTGCAAAAGAAAAAGTTGGAAATATCGAAATAGGGAGAAAAAAAAAATTCATAAGGGGGCTTCGGAGATTTCATCAGGAACGTTTTGACACAAAGGCGCAAATATTGTGATTTAACTAGTTCTTTGAATAGTAATGTGAGCATGCCCTATGAAATGTGTCTTCAATAAGGCCTACAAACAAAAGATGTTGTATTAGCCTTTAGGTGCCAAAACATGGGTCGGTCGGTCGGAAATCTTTTTTTTTTTAAACCTTTTTTTCTTTCTTTTTTCTCAATCTATGGGACGATTTTTCTCGGTTTTAAATGCTTTTCTAAAAACGGTATTTTTTTTTTTTAAAGCCGACTGTAGATTTCGAAATGTTTGGATCGGTCGCAAAGGGCAAAACAACTTTTGTTTAAGGCCTTATCATTGTCATTACATAAACGTAACTCAAGTAAAATTATCCGACAGCACCTGTTATTCGGTGTCGGTGTCTCTGTATACTGCAATATCATTATATCATTGATAACGAGTGAAATAAGGAGAGAACATGCTTTGCGCATGGACCTACATGAAGAAGAGACTATGTAAATCTTGAAAACAGCCCTCTTCGTATTGATTCACTTGGTTGATATCAATCCACCTGTCAAAAAGCAGACAAAAATACAAACATATCAACGCTTTGCTTGAAATGGACGAGCTCTAACTAAGCTCAAAGGGTTCAAGTAATATAACATTACTCTATGATGCAATATTCACACAAAAGGTAATGAAACTCAAACCAAAGATGTATTTGTATAAGCTTAGTAAAAATATTATATACATGATAAGCCAATTCATGCACGATCAAGATAAAGAAATAATTATGTTCAGCATTTACTACTGCGTTAAAATCGTCACTTTTGTGGATATTGCAGGAAATAAAACCAGACTCTCCTCTTCAGCAAACGGTCTCCATAAAAGGCAGTACTGCATTAAATAGGATTAAACAGTTAACATCATTCATAAGAGGGGGGGGGGGGGGGGTAGGACAACGGATTAAAGAGTACAAATACATATGCATTTCACTTACAGCAGGTAAAGGTAGAATAGATTTCGAAAAGTGCCCGTTTCCAGAACAGTTAGTTTATTATTGGTGATGGATCTAGAAAGGGAAAACAGATAAATCACAACATTATATTTATCGGGGCAGTGTAGACATAGTTTAAGTTCCGACTTGGGCTCGACATTAAAAATAAATAAATCTGTAACTCAAATGTGAAAGTGATCAAAATATATATCTTTAACACCTGCATTGAAGAGCAATCTAAAAAAAAATATTTGTGAAAATGGATAAAGGAATGAATGAATGACAATGTAAATGAATAAATGAATAAATAAATACATAACAAAATTAATCAATGAATAGATGAATGAATGAATGAATGAATAAATAACATAAAAATAAACAAATAATTAAATGAATATTGAATGAATGAATGAATGAATAAATGAATAAACAAAATAATTAAACGAATAAATAAATAGATGAATGAATTAATGATTGAATAAACATATAAATAAATAAATAGATAAATAAATGCTTGATTAAACGAATGAGTTAATACAAAAATAAACAAAATGAATAAATAAATGATATTGGTTTACATATTCGGAGCATAAGTGATTAGTTTTAGTGCATAGAATCGAAGCCAGAAGCATGAACTATATCGTTTTATCGGACAAATACAAAATGTATACATACAATCGGTAAAGGCGATGCAAACCATCGAATACTCCAGGGGGTAAGTAGGATATTCCGCATGATTCAAGATCCCTGTCGATGAATATCAATTAAAACGAATAATTAATCAATAAATCAATCAATCAATAAGTAATTAGATCAAGCACTTAATTACAGATACTAAGGTAAAATATAAATTCAAAAGTTTAAGTTTTAAAGAGAGAGACAGACAGAAAGGGATAAAGAAAAAAATGAGGGAAAAAAAAGGGGATTTGAAAGAATGATTTTGCCTTATTTGAAAAAGTATAAAACGAAAGAAATCTTAATCCATGATGTTAAATCATGGTTTCTCTGATGGTCAAATAACAAAAGGAGGGGGGAAAGGGAACAGGAGGGAATATAATACAATGCAAATGCAAAACAGCCGGGAGAGAGAGAAACTGGAGGGGGGGGGGGTACTCACAGTTGGTTGATGTAAATCAGTCGATGGAAAGACCCTACTTCCAGCGCGTTTTGAGGAATTCCTTTCATATTGCTAAAAAACAAACCACACATATCCGGTAATCGTTCACAGAGCGGAATAAAGTGTTGGTTTATTATTACGTTTTAGCCATTTCTCTGTCATTTTCATTGTCACTAAAAGTTATAATCGAAATATATGACATAATAAGGAAACATAATTATGCCTCTTTTTCGATTGGCGGTCGGAAATCAATCAAGATTAAGTCTATAGGTGATTGGAAACTACAAAAATTCGAGACACAAACAAATGGAATAATCATCATACAAGTCATGAATAATGTCGTAATAGCAGAATATGAACGACGTCTGATTCGAGTCGATATAGTTTTAAAGAAAATGTTCTAAATTATCAGACGTTCTATAGCGTGACCTTTATAATGTATTTCATTAGATTTATCATCATTGATGGTGATGAAGATGGTGAATAAAAAGGAGAAGAAGAAGAAGCAGAAGAAGAAGAAGAAGAAGAAGAAGAAGAAGAAGAAGAAGAAGAAGGAGGAGGAGGAGAAGAAGAAGAAGAAGGAGGAGGAGAAGGAGGAAAGGGAGAAGGAGGAGTAGGAGGAGAAGGAGGAGGAGGAGAAGGATGAGGAGAAGGAGAAGGAGGAGAAGGAGGAGGAGGAGGAGAAGAAGGAGGAGGAGGAAGAGAAGAAGGAGAAGGAGGAGAAGGAGGAGGAGGAGTGGGAGGAGAAGGAAAAGGAGGAAAAGGAGGAGAAGGAGGAGAAGGAGGAGAAGAAGGAGGAGAAGAAAAAGAAGAAGAAAAAGAAGACGATGATGGTGATGACGTTAATATCACTATGGTGATGATGATATTACGGGTATGATTACTCCTTCCCACCGTAATTTCTAATACTATACATACAGAACCACAGTTTTCTTGGCAGTGATGTCATTGTAGTCTTTCCTCCAAGCTTTTGTAGCGTTCACCCAAAATGGCTGCCACTTGTTGTCACCACACACATGAGTTGGAGGGAACCAGTCGACATGCGGTGAAGCCCCGCAAATATAACCATCCGGGCATGTCTTAATGCCTAATAAGTAATGACATTCCATTAAAAAACAGGAATAATCTTTCGAAAGAATTTCTATCACGACAAACTTATATTCAAGTTCTATTATGATGCATCCTGTGCCGTATAATTATGCACTCGTTTAGAAGAACAAAAACAACAACAACTACTACTACTACTACTACTACTACTACTACTACTACTACTACTACTACTATTACTACTACTACTACTTCTACTATACTTCTACTACTCCTACTACTACTACTACTTCTACTACTACTACTACTACTACTACTACTACTACTACTACTACTACTCCTACTACTACTACTACTTCTAGTTCTACTACTGCTACTACTACTACTACTACTACTACTACTATTACTACTTCTACTACTTATACTACTGCTACTACTACTACTACCACTACTACTACTACTACTTCTACTATACTTCTTCTACTACTACTACTACTACTACTACTACTACTATTATTGGGGGGGGGGGTGCTATTTGATGTGACTTACCGCAATCATCTTCATCATCCCGTAGAGGGCAGTCATACCATCCATCGCATCTGAAAATCTCATGGAGACAGATATCGGTTCCGTCACACAGGTACGGGCATTCGATATCTGAAAAGAAAAATTGATGATAATAATTGGCGAAGGGTGTAAGCACACTGAACTACCCAAGCGAATTACATTGTGTAGCCCCCTTTCCCCCCCAAAAAAAAAAAAATGAAAAAGAATATAACTTAACTAATCATGTTTAATGTTACAATCTATTTGAATTGACTTCAGATGAAAAAGAATATAACAATGCTTTATCAAAGACAAATTGCAACTATTTTACAGTTTAATGAATAAACACACAATTGACACAAAGGTGATGAAACATAAACATGTTGAGCTTGAATCGTTACAACACCTTTAAAATATGTCTTGTATGACAAACAAAATTCCTAAAGGGTTGTGAACTATTTACACTGTTTACAAAGAACAAGAAAGAAAAAAGAAAAGAAAAAAGAAGTATATTGCTAAGTCTAATAAAATGTCTTATAGATCATAAAAGAATTATATTTATGTTTGATATAATGAGAACTGATTTATAGATGTAAATAATATCTTGCATCTGTGAAATGATAAAAAAAATTGAGTGCTAGTTTAAAGGAGATTAGTGATTTAATATTTCGAATATTGTGAGGGTAGAGAATTCCATACATCTGGTCTTCTATATGTCTGATTGATTTATGGGCTAATGTAGTGTGAGGATTGACCACATGCCTTGTTGAATATGAGTGAATATATGTTATATCATATATGTTATATGTAATATAGTTGTTCAAAACAACTGTTTTCCATTAAATAGCACTCAACACTTCCCAACGCTTCGTTTTAAATCTGGATTAATATTCTTAAAGCTGATGACAGAGAATACTATACAAACAAATATATACAAAGCAAAATTATTGACTACCCGAGAGGAATTGAAAATGGCATTGAAAATGGAGGATTACATACAAATGGAGAATCGAAAAAGCTTTATTAAAGTCTTTTGTGTTTCATAAAAATACGCCATTGAATGGACTACATTGCTTTCCGGAATCGCACAATGTGCAGTCGTGCAATATTAATGTAATCCATCTTAATGTAACGCATTAATTAAGAGATTTGTATGATGGATTGCGAACTTGTTAATCAATAAAAATGAAAAAAATATATCTAACAACCTCGTGTGGTTTAGGTTGGATTGAGTTAAAAGGGGAAGCCTGAGACTAGCCATTGCAGGGGGGGGGGGGGCTGTGGTCCGGGGGGGGGGGGGGGGCAGTGGACGCGGATTGAATGAGCAATAGAGAGTGAGATATAAAAAAATATCTCCTTTTCATGTTGCAGCCTCCCTCCCTCCCCCTCCCCCCTCTCTCTCTCTCTCTCTCTCTCTCTCTCTCTCCCTCTCTTTACTACACTATTAGCAATACAACAACAACAACAACAACTACTACTAATATTACTAATTCTTTTATTTCTTTCTTCTTCTTCTTCTCCTCCTCCTCCTTCTCCTCCTCTTCCTCCTTCTTCTTCTTTTCCTTCTTCTTTTTTTTTTGTTTTGTTATTCGGAGCGCTTGCCCCTGAGCCTCCTTGTAATTGTAATGAAACCCACGATGAATGCGGTCCCCGAAAAGAAGAATATTTGGGCCTTGGCAAATTACGGATTATAGAAGATTTTAAAAAAAATACCCGGTCTTGTGTCGCGGCCTTTTATCTTGACAAACAAAATTCAAAAGTCATTAAAAGAAAGCAACGGTATAGACTGCAAGTCACGTTCAGTCAGACATAGCAACTAAAAAGAAAATCATTTATTTGACTTTGATGTTACTGACTCTTAGACAATGTTGAACCCTAAGTCGCAACGAATAATCTTCGTAAGTTGGAGATTATTATGGATTGTGGATTATGGATTCATTAAAATTGAAAACTATGGACCCGTGTAATTCAAACACGGCTTTCATGACAATAAACTTCTCACACTAACGCATATTTTTCCTTTATACCCTTTCACTTGCCGGATTATTGGTAACATAAAAACCTCAGAAATAATATACAATGTAATCCACCAGGAATCCCTTTTAATGGATTTATTTTCCCTTTATTACTGCAGATTTCCATTTTTTGTAAAGAATTATAGTTACATACATTAGTTGTGTATGTTTTGAAATAATACCACCACCTTATAATTACACTTTTAATATTTATGCATACCGGTATCCTTCGATATTTTTCGACTTTGTCACTTTTTAGATGGGAAAAGGATTTATTGCGGCTTTGATATTTTGGAGTCACACCGTTATATGGAAATATTACAAAATTTATTTTTTAATGCAGAAATGGATGTATGAACTAAGGGTTGTTTAAGGGTTGAGAAAGCTAGAAGCGGGAGGCAGAACGAGAGAGAGCTAGAAAAGGCGATCGACATAGACTGCGAGAGAGACGGAGAGAGAGAGAGAGAGAGAAAGAGAGAGAAAGAAAAGGAGAGAGTGAGAGAGAGAGAGAGATAGAGGGAGTGAGAGTGAGTGAGAGAGAAAGAGAGAGAGAGAGGGAGAGAGAGGGAGAGAGGGGAGAGAGAGAGGGTTAGAGAGAATGGAAACGGTATATCACCGGGCATGGTGGCTTAGTGGTTAGAGCGCCCGCCTCATGAACGGGAGGTCATGGGTTCGAACCCCGGCCGAGTCATACCAAAGACTTATAACAATGGGACCTTCTGCCTTCTAGCTAGGCGCTCAGCATATTAGATTGGAGAAGGGTAGTAATAACATATTATGTTATGCAGGGCCCGCTGGAAGAGCAGTTTGATAACTGAAGTGGCTACCCTGGGTAAATAAAACGTTATAATTATTATTATTATTATTATATACATACTCTCCATGTGACATCCGATCTCATCTGAGAAGTCGTGGCAATCGACGACCTTGTCGCACCTGGCGATCACGTCAATGAACTGCATCCCAGAACTACAGGCAAAGTCGAGCCTGCCGCATTCCTGGCACCGGGGTTGACCACAAGATCCGTTCGTGTATCCAGTCCCTTTTTTTTTAATAATAATAATAATTATTATAATAATAACTATTTATAATAATATTTTTGAGCAAGGTCTTCGGTAACACCACGAATTCTTTCGACAGTATAATTTAGGGCCTACACATACTCTCATCTTGACGTTTCGATAGTATCATCTATCATGGTCATAACATTAGACTTCCATTTAAAAAATAGATAACAGAATATTATGTCGTCGGCTTGGAGCGAAAGGGCATTAACTCTGTACTTTAACAAAGACTTTACACCCTTTTGGTTCTGAACAGAACATTCAATTAAATTTATTTATTTTTCCTCTTTCAATTTTTCATATTTACAATGATTGTACATTTTTACATATTCACATATTAATATACATAATTATAGATCAGTTTTATATATAGTATCCACGCCAAAAATGATGGTTACAGAAAGGAATACGTATCAAGATTTAGTTAATTATTACTATCTTGCAAAATGGATAACGCTCTTCTTGTTTTTTTCTTTTTCTTTTCTTTTTAAAATTCTGACCGAATAAATGGGAGCAAATTTTAAAACACGATAGCAAAGGCTTCCGAGAAATCAACTCAAACGCATTTTAAATTGCATATCCCGGACAAATCACGTTCGGAAGACGGAATACTAGTAGGTTACTGTCTTGTTCACACATTCCTATTAATTATTAACAAATATATATTTCGAAAATCTTTACGATCGTGATTTTTGTAAAATTATGTAAAATATGTCAATTTCTTCCAACTTTCAAACTACCATTTATAGCAAGCGTTCTGATGTCAAACGCGAACCCGTTGTGGACGACGAATTCGTCACTGCAAAACCGAATCGTGACCACGCCCTCTGGGAGGAGAAATGACGTCACATTACTGCTGACCAATTGGAACGTTGTAACGTTGGTGCCGTGTGCAGATTGGCTTCTGTGTGTCACGGTGAGGGAATCCCATTTCCGTTCGATCAATAGTACGTTGACCTCAATGCGACCCTGTATGCAGAATTTCACAGAGGTTAAAGTTGAAGATCACGTTTACAAAGTCCAAAATGTAATTAATACAACATCAATGAGAACAAGCCAAAATCGTGACATTATGAATGATATTTCTCATTTCGATCTCATGACTCGATTCGGTCATTCTTTTAGTTTATCATTTCAAAATGTTGTGTTCGCGAATTCCCCCAAATGTTTTTACATCGTTTATTTGTATTCAATCGAAAATATAATGATGACGTTTACTAAAATGAACAAACAAAACATGTCATTATAAGATACATTTCTCAAATTCATTTCATGACTGGGTTCGTTTAATTTATTCATTTTGTTAAAGAATTGTAGTAAATTTTGATCTGAAGAAAAATTTACACATTGCACTTCATAATCAATGGACGAATTTATATGTTTAGCTGAAAAGTTTTTCTGAATACAAACCATAGATATTCATTAGAACTATAGTTGATTACTTTCGAAGATATTCATCACCATACTAGTAGGCCTACTTACAATATCGCTTCGCATGACTATAGGCTTGATTTTTCTTTTTCAATTGACAGTGCATTTTCGAAAGTGACCAAAAAGTGTACCTTTAATCATATTTTTACAATGATAAATAATTAAGTTAAACATCGTTTGTAAAAAAAAAGTGTAGGGTTCTTCTTCTTCTTCTTCTGCTTTACTTTTCATTTTAGTGGACTTACTAATTGCCCTAGGAGGATTTCAAAGCTCCATTCTCGCCGAGTCTCTGTCGGGTAATTATCGGGAAAGTTCGGCGAGACGAGGGTGGTCACATAGTCCTCGATCGCGCGTTCACATGGTGCTATGCCGTGTGAACCTCCTGAAAACGAAGACCATAATAGCAGAAGGGCTTTTTTACTTCGACACGTGCACCTTTTCTTTTCTAATAACTGTCCGTTTCCCTTCTGATAAGTGCCTACCTTTCCTTTCTCCATAACATGCATCCCTAATTCAAAACGACTTCCAGCCCCTTTTTCATAAATTTTCCCTAGAGCTCGCTTGCTTCGCTCGCTCGCATATATATTTTTTATAATTATGTTACTTATAAAAGAACGTTTTAGTCTTTTTTCATTAGATTGTGCCTAAAACTCATCAGGGTTTGTTTTTTGTTCTCTTTTTGAAATGTAATTTTTAGCGCACTGCGACCTCACAAATCTTAAAATTGTGCTCGCTTACTTCGCTCGCTCGAAAATTAATATTCAGACCATCGCACCCAACTGTAAGGTATGTTGCTTAAGCAGTATCTTGTACGAACTAAAGAGGGAAAATCACAATCATGACAATGTAAAGGGGTATATACCAAAGTCTAAAAATGGTGTATGTTCACTTTGAGGTTTTCCTTTGTAGGTGCCCCTTTTTCAGAAAGTGCCTTTTTTGTTGATGCCCCCACTTTGGAAGACACTCCGCCGCCCCTGTATAAGAGAGTTAACGCTATCAGCTCCTTAACGACGATATACAGTCAAACGTGCTATATAGCGACAATTAATTTTGTATACTATTGTATTTAAGATAATTATTAAAAAAAAACAGAAAATGCAATACATTTTCAATAATTTATTGCATTTTACCCCGGTCCCCAACATTAAAAAATCCCTTGAACGGCCATGCATTATGGCTTAAGGCATGGGCACACAGAGGATTTTGTTTTGTTGGGAACCGGGTTAAATGCAATTATTGAAAATTTATTGCATTTTCTTTGTTTTTTTTAATTTATGGAAACTGCCCCCTACCCTAGCCCCCGCTGCGTGGGGCATTAATCCTCATTATTGTCATTTATGACTTAAGGGCGTAGGTCCCCTAGTTGATAAGCATAGTAGCCTACACATGCTTTAGCAGTCACGCAAAACACACATTGTCCAATTATTATTCAATAAAATCTGAGAATATATACTATTATCTAGATCTATTATTTTAAAATTATTTTTAAAATAATTCCATAAATTGGGGTAAAACAAAAATATTCCAACTTTATGAGCAACAGTGTAGTTCCCTTTAAAAAGGTGTTTTTATGACCACCCGCCCTAAAAAATTATTTTCGGTGACTGTCCCAAGACCAGAACAGGGGCGGACGGTCTACGGGATAAAAAAATTCTCCGCCATAATCTTATTTCTGAAATATAAATGGAGCAGTATTTTACATGCAATCAGAAGAGAACCAAGCTTAGCAACGTGGGAATATACATTTTTGCCCAGTTGGTATTATATTTCTTAACCTCTTTCCATGAAATGATTGTGACAATACGATTTATTCTCGATGAATAAAGTTTATATTTTCAGAGCTTTACTAACCAATCTCTATGCCTCTGTAGGGCGATTATTGAAGTACCGACAAGATATAAACTTTATCTATACCAAGCAAGAATAAAACCTATCGTCACAATCATTTTTATAAAAGAGGTAAAGAAAAATAAATCAAACTCAATGGGCAACCGTGTTTTTAGTTAATAGGGCCTAGAATGTGAATGAATTCAACTTATATTGACGTTATAGGACGAAGAAAAGAATAATCGAATAAAAAAAGGTGCAAACAGGAGCGGAATCGAGTAATGATATTCATAAATTAATTAAAATCAAAACTTGTATTATCTTACCTAGAGAGAAGAGAATTTGAATGAAGATCGTAAATCTTGATGAGAGTAGCATGATGCACAAATTCGTTTTGTTTACCCTATTGACTTATACCTCTGTCAAAGGCACGACAAAAAAACAATTCAAATACATGTACATGTACCTCCAAAGCAAATAGATACCTCTGACTTCTGCGGCTTCGATTGTCAGAAAGTGGATTTAATTTTATTTGTTCCTTGCTAAAAGCTAAGAGCAAGAGTTGCTCTGTGATGTCGTGTAACTTTACTTGTTTGGTTTTATTGATACAAGGACGAGGTGAACATGCTCATGATTTTTCCTTTTCCACACGAATACAGTCGAAGAAGAAGTGGGCGGTCTCATGTGTCTTATTGGGAAGAGCAAAAATATGATTGATGGAAATACTGTAAATCAAGAAATTGTTGTGTTACTTGCCACAGGCTTAAGCAGTGACGTAGGTACAGGTGGGGGGGGGGGGGGGGGGGGGGCGTTCCTCGGTCTCTCCATCGATGTGTGAAGAAAGATGGAAAAGAAGAAAGAAATAGGGAAGAGAGGAGGAAGGGAAAGGGACGAGAGAGAGAGAGAGAGAGAATAAAGGCAGACGACAGGGTCCCCTCCCGCATACCCCCACCTAACAAGTGGCCTCTTAAAATCGCATTTCATCTACAGAGGATGAATCGACGGGTGCCGCCCCCTCCCTTTTGATGCCACTGGGCGAATGGGCACAACTTTACCAAGTACTGGCTGACGTCTCCGCTTACCCAAAATAAACTCTCTTCCAGTTTCTACATTTTTCGAGGCAGCATAAATGTTAACACCTTTTAATCATGGTGCGATCGAACTTTGTGAATTCATTTACAAGGATTTCATCATTGAAAATAATGTGCAATTACAAAGGGACTGTGGCTACTTCGCTGCCAAAATAGTGAGGTGACAGCTACCAGTTTCATAATTCTCGCAGCTCCAGCCCCCCCCCCCCCCCTCCCCTCCGCTTCTATTATTCTTCCTGGGTGTTTTTTTAATTTTATTCAAGACTTTACCTGGAAGTCGTTTGGCCATTATCGTGTAAATTTCTTTCATACCTATTTCATAATGTGAAATAAATCCCTGAATATAAATGTAGCAATATTGAGCTATTTTGTTGCGAATTCCCTCTTTACAATTTAGTTGCATTATGATTGTGGATTATATTTTCAAGGATTACCCTTTTAATTTTTACTAATATTATTCGTCATTTGTATATTATTAAAAATTACAATAAATTCAGATTGCCTGGTGTAAAGTGTCTTATATTATTTCAATGCAACTTTTTACTGCGTATGAACTGATCATTCGCCTTTCCGTTGTCTCTCTGTCTTCATTTATATTCCTTTCCTATAATTTTCCCCAACATACCTGAACTGTTTTAAGTGTCGAATGTCATTGAAAACCAAGTCATCTGAATGGGTTACCCTAAAAAAAAAAAATCTCATTTGATTGTTGTTTCGTATCGTATATATGTACTTGTACATGTAATTCAACACCAAAATCAATGAGAGCCCTCAAGCCAAATTAAAGAAAAAGGTAAGCAATTTAGATGTTGACAGACTAATACATTATTTTTCATTTTCCATCTTTCCTTTTCAAAATCTATATTGTAAATTAATTGTTGGTCGTTATTATTGAAATGCCCCTCAAGGCTATATTAGTGATGTTGTATAGATTTATGTTACCGAAAGGAATGAGAAAAAGAGAAAGAGAGAGAGAGAGAGAGAAAGGGGGGTGGGGGAGAGAATAAAAGGAGAAAGGGGAGAATGAGACAAAAATTTCCCATTTTCTTCATCACAACCAATAATAATCATTTTTTATCCGTTCTCATTCTTCCATTTCATTGGACCTTGTTCACACGTGATAAACCATCAAACATACTGCCAAGATTAAAGCCCCGCAAGCGTTGGGAACCCCAAACTTGAGGAAGTGTGTCTTAAATGACATTCCTGAGCACATTATTTACAATTTAGGTGAAATTTTGGCATCAATTTTTTGGCTACCAACCCTTTAGAGGGGCTTTAGAACAAATTGGTAAGAGTGGCTGTGCTTCGCATATCTGTATCTTGCAACACACACTATTCTGTACGCACTTTCGGGAGCCTTTGCATGTAGCCAACTTAGTACACATAAAATTATTTGAAGTCTGCCATGAAGGCCTTGGTGGGCCAAAGCGGATCACCCCATCGTATGTTAGCAAGGCACAACTCTTATGCAAGAAGCCCCAAATGCAAACTTGATACAACACAATCACAATCATTTCCAGGGAATCGCTAATCAAATCATAGACATCTTAGGGCATTCCCACATGTACTTGAAGGCCAAATCATTAAAAGTTCACCCTGATATTAAGTTGGTTTTGATTAAAGCAGAAAAAATAGAGACAACTTAGAGGAAGTTTGAGCAATAAAAGATTAAATATAGGAAAGTTAAGAATTTTGAAGTTCTCAATCAGTCAAACACAAATTGGCAACACTGATGTATCTTGCGAGCTCCTCTCCCAACTAGCTCTGTACAAAAAAATTCATGTACTGTTATTTTCTTAGTTATTGATGAAGGGGTTGTATACAAATATATTTGTAATTATCATATTTAGGGTGAATGTATGATTGAGTACAGGGCAAATGGGACCCCGGGGACCTTGCAAGAAATGTCACAGAATCGCCAATTTGTGTCCGATTGATTGGACCTTCAGAAATTCTGAACTTTATATTTTTAATGGGTTTTGCTCAAATCTCAACAGACCAGTTTCTCTCATTTTTCTGCTTCATTAAACCAATTTAACATCAGGTTCATATTAACCCATGTTTTAAAACCTCCACCGTTAGGTTTCGCTCCGTCTACAGTTGAGTTTGACAAGGAAGTGGAACCCAGGGTCAAGTTTTCCTTTTGTTTGGCATGACTTTTATGTTGTATTGAAGCAAAGTAATAGAAATATGGGCCATAGGATTTAACAAATCTTTTAAAGTTTCACTACTTCAGGATTCCGAGAAGAAGAAAAGGTTTATTTGTACTGAAATTACTTGATTCCTGAAGATGTTTGTTAACTACAGTAGTTACACTTCACTCGATCATCATCAAGCCCTCACCATCACTCACTCACTGTCCACAGAACTCTCTCATACATTTGTGATGTCTTGCCACGAAGTCCGGACAAAGTTAAGTTTCAAGTGGGAACAGGGTTACACCTACGGTTCGGTCTTCTAACGTTTTCACTCTCTCACCTCTTGTCCATTTTCTTTTTAGATATGTGTATGCTGAATATCACTTTAAAGCATATACAGTGATAAGAGATAACGACCACTTTGTCCAGGCTTTGTGGCAATACATCACTATGATTATGACCCCACAACTGCTTTTGGCGGCAATTGATCTCACTGATTATCACCGAAGCCCATCACATAGAACCCATTCGATACAGTGCGAGTCTAGATAGAGCAAACAAAGGAATCTCTGAGAGCTGAACAATGGTTGGCTGTTCATGAGTCTTTATTGAACATAGTGTACAGATATGGCATGGTGTCAAGGCGGCAATGTCTTGAGAGACAAGATACAGATGGAGTGACGATTCCTGGTCACGTACGGAATCATCGTTGAGTTTGTGAAGAGTGTGTGGGGAAGATTAGGCTGGAAGTGGCTGCCTATTTGCCAGGGAGGAGGACTCCGTCATACTGTGTGATAATAAACAGAGAGAGAGATGGAATTAGAAAATATCACTGCACAAAAAACAATGTCCAAGAATTCATGAATGTCACAATCAAATCCCCATAAATTTAGAGTGAGATGATACTTCTAGATGATATGTCGGAAATCCAGGAATTCAAAATATCTTCATAACAAAAATATCAAGGTAACAAGAAATTCTATTTTCAAAGAAATTGTGGGTTCAATATTCATGAAAACACTTGAAAGGAAATCACATAGCAACATGGTACCAAAATTTCTTTTGAATTCAGATGATAAATTGCTTTAAATTAAATTACTTTAAAATATCCATGAGTTATGCCTGCAATATCTCAAAAAGTACCTATAAATAACCATAGTATAATTGCTAAATATGAATGCAGAGGAACCTTGAGATAACAAACTCATTGCTGACCGGGGGGTGTTTCACAAAGATTTTAAGTCGACTTAACTCTAAGTTGGACTTAAAAATTATGGACAGCAATTTGTGGGCCTTATAATGAAATATATTCAAAAGCAAATATTCCAAGTATTTTAGACTTTTCATAAATTCCACATCAAGAACATGAATCTCTTTGAAAATAGAAAGTATGAATGATTTGAATAAATATTTAATGCTCTTTGAAATAACTTTTACAAAATATTTCAAAGATGCTAACGGCTTTCCATAATTGTTAAGTGTAACTTAGAGATAAGTTCAACTAAGGATCTTTGTGAAACAGCCCCCCCCCCCCCCAGGAGTTAGTTTAAACGCTGTTCCACTGGACTTACCTTCTGCTGGAACCACTTCATGGCTTCATCCTTGTTGACGCGATGGCTGCTGCCGACGCGGCCTTTCCTTTTCCTCTTGTGGCCCACGCTGAACCCGGGTCGCCCAAGGACAACGTAGAAGTCCATGCCGTAGATTCCGATGCTAGGGTCGTACTTGATTCCAAGATCGATGTGTTCCTGGATGCCAAAGCCAAAGTTGCCGGTGCATGAGAAGTTGCCCTTGCGCAACTCGTACTCACGGACCTGGGATAAAAGTGAGATTGCAGTTAATGTCAAGATCTTACACCAAGATTTGTTTTCTTTCTTCATATGATTTCAAAGACATAATGGAATTTCCATGGCAATTTATAATAGTATTTGAGAAGCAAATCCTCTTTGCATGCTATAAACATTCTAAAATAGTGGTAAGATATATAAGATACGACACGAACAATTTGCATAACAAAGTGGGTTGAATTTGAAAATCAGCACTTGAAAAACGTGTAACTGTGTAGAAATATTAATGTGAAAAATAGTGCAGTTTTGATCATGAGGCGCAACAAGGACAAAAAGAGGAGAGTTCAAATCCCCCAAAAAAGTTTTGACTATTTACTTTGACTATTTACACAAGCCTGAATGACTTTAAACTGCAAAGATACAAATACAACAAATTGTGTTCAGAGCCAAAACGGCGATAACTATGTGAACAATGATATGATTTAGCGTTCTTCTGGCTCTTAACAGACGAAATGTCTTCTATGATCTATCGTACCTTCAATCCCTTTTCAAGGATCTCCTCGGCCTTTGGACCACGAACGGTGCAATGGACGGCAATCTTCTCGTTCCTACGGATGCCAAAAGATCGCACGGTGTAGCGGGCTGCATGAAGGAATGAAGGACAAAAAAGAATGGAAAATTATCAGCAGTGTAAAATATTGGAAGAGAATTAATCATGTGCCAACTCTGGTCTTCGGCATTGTATTATAGTTTGTGACATTATATAACAACTGCAAATCAGAGCATTCCGGTGTAATGTATGAGAAAGGTTGTTTTTTTACGATTAATAAAACATCGCAGAAGGTGACCATAGCCAAATTTTTGTTGCTCTAATAATCATACATCTAGACAGATCGATTACAAGACCCCACATTATCAATGCCATGTTTTTCTTCCATAAGGAAATTAACAGTCTACTATCATTTTAAAGAAATGTTTAAATCAAATTACAATCCTGGTGAGGCTAGTTCATCAAATCTTAGAATGTATCTCTGAACTAGTACCATGGCAATCATAGAGGGGAAGGAAAGCCATAGGTTGCAAAGCAGAGAAGATATTATTTGCACACAGTAACATTTTTGTGTTTTTGGCAGTGATACTGAAAAACCTGCTACCATTACACACGAGTGCAATCAAACGAAAAAGAGACGACGTTAGAAATTAATAACGATTTCAACATCAATAAGACTATTCACAAAGTATGTAGAATGGACTGTTTAATCTGCCTTGAATTGAATGGTTTGGTGTTTTAAATCTGAAAAAATTACTTATTCATCATAAGTAGAATGTTTACACTACCCCCGAACATACATGTACAAATGCTTTACATGTCCAAGATGATTTACGGGAAAACCGTGAAGTTATTAAGAAAATTCAAAGCCTGCTTTTCTCATTCATTAAAAATCTTAAAACAAATTTAGAGGGCTACTTTTAAAGCTTGCTTGCATCAAAATAACACTATTTAATTTTTTTTGCATTGAACTCTATGCAATTTTTTTTGGGCTCTTTTATGACTTTCGGGGGCGACTTTGCCCCGAGCCCTCGTGTATTTTTATCCATCTTCTATTGCTGTATCTATCACCAAGACTGTCAGAGAATACAAGACTGATTTCACTTACCCTTGGAGAAGACTGGAGATTGTCCAGTCAGAGCTTCCAGAACCTTGGCAGCACGGGTGAGTCTGTCACCACTCTCCCCCACACAGACGTTGAGGCAGAGCTTGCGGATGCGCAGCTCGCGCATCACGTTCTTCTTCTCCTTGTCCTTGTCGCCTTTGTCCTGTGGATGGAATACGTTACAATATGGATGGACTGTCAAAATCTGTTTCAATATCTGGTTATTAATAAATTTTTTTTAGACAGACATAATATCGACTTCCAATTGAAACGACCATTTGACATCTTGGTAAACAATGGCTTTTCAGTGACGGTACTACTGACGTCATCAGTGTACAGCATTGTTAACTTTTAGTTATACATGTGGTAAAACAAAATTTTGAAATGGCATTATTAAATTATGTCCCGACAAAAAATAATTTTTCCTTAGACCCTAGACTCTAGTCGTTTACATTATCCTGCAATAGCTTTCTCAGCGCAACTTCAAAATATGAAATTAAGTTACACAAGATGGGTTCGCGACAAAAAATAATTTTTCCTTAGACCCTAGACTCTAGTCGTTTACATTATCCTGCAATAGCTTTCTCAGCGCAACTTCAAAATTTGAAATGAAGTTACATAAGATGGGTTCGCCATACATACAAGCCTGGAAATGAGGGAAAAACAATACCCTTTGAACTTCGATAGAAATAAGATCAAGAGTTCCCTCTTTCTTAGGCTTAAGGTATCATGAACATAATTCACTTTGCCTTTGATGAACTTGTATTAGACCTAGTTTTGTATGCAAGCTTTCAGATGTCTGAAAGACTGTTTGGAAAATCATGAACCAGATGAGAAACATTTAAAGTACGGTCTAACAAATGAAACTTGAAATAAACTGTAGTAAAAAGTCAGTATTCTCTTCCCTTTTACCAGTATGGGCGCGGCACTGGCGCTGCGGTCTAATTGCGTCCTAAAAAATAAGGATCCTCCGCATTTTAGGGGATGTCTTTTTTCTTTGCACTTTGTGGGTGTAAAGTTACCGATCCGCGTGCTGGCAATGCGAAAAATGGATTCCACACAATAAAATAGCTCTACCCCCCAGTTCACCCTCTACTTTTTTACGGGTGGTCCGTCTTTCTGACGATTTATCGTTCATAACGTGAAAGTCTCTGTGCTGCGTCAATGAGAAATGCATCATGGAGCATCATCGCAGAATCTGTTCTTCACGGATTGTTAACTTGTCACAAGGCAACATGCCGCAGAGGCACATGGCCAATATGGGATCTCAACTCATTTGGGAGACAAGTCTCCAAATTCCACTTCCAATATCTCTTTCACTCGGTCTTCATCAATTTTTGTTTTCATGTTTATGGTAGCCCATTTGTTATAAATACTGCCAAGAGATCACCTGGGCTCTCAATAAAAATAGGAGGCACATCATACGAGTAGATTCGTCATGAAAAATAACCCAAACATTTCATCAACTTTGTTTTTCACAACAGTTTGTGTTGAACTCGAGTTGATTCACACAACACCATGAACACTTCGCATGCCAAAAGTATGGGCTCCCGAGCTTTGAGAAGCAAAATTTGTTATTTGTTGTTCCTCTAATTCTTTTGTAAGCGAAATACGCGAGACAGTCTCTCATAATTAATGGATTTAATTTTCAGAGAGTCTAGCAAAT
Source organism: Strongylocentrotus droebachiensis (assembly GCA_035222895.1). NCBI lineage: Eukaryota > Metazoa > Echinodermata > Echinoidea > Camarodonta > Strongylocentrotidae > Strongylocentrotus > Strongylocentrotus droebachiensis. The sequence continues at coordinate 44,873 of JAVYIG010004466.1, forward strand.
CGGCCGTGCTGCCGCTGCCTGGACCACAACAATTAACAAATAACATTAACAGCTCCTGGCCCACTTTCTCGCCCATTACCCATTATATGTCTAATGACAACGCATCATAGTACATAAATAAGTAAAATAACACCACAGGACAATGAAATAATGATGGGAAGATGTTTGTATTTACAATGAAATATCATCTTGTTCCGCAAATGGCGAAGAAAATGTATTAGTGCACAGGCTACATAGGTATTCTACGTAGACAATCGCCAAGACTCATTCGATGTGTACAATTGATAAATTTGCAGTTGTAAAGCTTTTAAAGATACAAATATTAGCTGAAATGCATCATACAATCATAAAGCTTTCTTAAAATACCGTATTTTTAGTGACATATTGTCTCCTATAAAGAAGATGCGATGGATTTTAACTCATATTTTCACATAGTCTACTTGCTCACCGCCATGTTTGATAGAAAGAGAGTGATATTTAATAAAAATTGTATTCCTCTGTTTTTAGACATTTAATGATTCAATAAAATCTAGTATAACAAAATTATATAGCCAAATATATAAATAAAACCTAAATAAGTTTTTAAAATGGTAAATATTGTTTGATAAGAGTAATATACAGAAATGCATTAATCATCATTTTGATTGATGTGAAAGAGGCTGATCAAAAAGGCCATAGCAACACACGTAAACGAGAATCCCATTTGTTTTGTGTGTGAATTTCAGAATTTTCGTGCAGCTAGTCATCTTAAATTAGTTCAAAATGAGTTCCCATGATGAAGAGGAGGATACAGGACCATCTGTTGATTCTACTGACCCAGAAGAACGTATTGCTGCCAGACGCCTTAGGATAACTAAAAGAGTCGAAGCAGCGAGGAGGTAGGATTTTCTAGATTTTGTTTAGCCATCTTCGGACTTCGCCTGCGCCACTCCGCCCCGAGCTGCGGGCCGGTCTCCGGGTTGGTCCCTGACGCTGCACTGCCGCGCCGGTATCAAGCCCTTTCATAAATCATATGACACCAAATTCGAAAAGAAATTTGATCGAACAATTTTAACATAAAGTTAAATCATACCAAAAATCAACTAAATGTTCATGATCATCAAGTCTTCAAATAATTCCTTAATGGTCATGTCATGAAAAGTTGTTGTGTTTCTTACCTGTTTGATGTTAGATCTAATTTGTGTCAATTTTCTTATGAATGTACGTAGTCAATAGGGAGCGCGCCCCGTGTTTTGCCCGGTGATCTAGGGTCTATATCACGGTCTCGCTGTGGTACAAAAAAATAAGACGAGTGCGGCAAGAGCACGTAGTGACGTAATCCCCTACACGGCCAAAAACTACACCTCCGGGTACGGTGATCAGAAATAGGATGAGATATAGTCTAGTCTAGGCCTACAGCGCTAAAGACTAAAGACTAAAGACGTATCCAACTGCAGTGATATGATACCTGCGGTGAGATATTGCGATACTCAAAAAATCTGACTCTAAATCTGAAAAATACTTGAAATAGATCTAGATCTAGATCTAGGCCTACAGCTCATTTTATGGTACCCATATTCCTTAGATCTACAATACAAACACTTGTAGTCTATAAGATATTCAATTTTTCAGATTAGGGTAGCGGGACCGCTGATTACATCGCTAAAATGTGATAATTAAGGATACATTTTTCATTGCAAATGTGCTTCTCCAGTGACTCTGGCATGTTATTGTATGCATGTGATATGTGATATGCTATTATTAAGGCTGTGCACAACAGTGTAATGAGGTACCCGAGTACACTCCCAGGCTTACCAGCGAATACTCCAATATTCGGACGCCATGTTTTTTAATAATTTTTTTGATTTTTTTTGCCACTACCATACCACTGGTGCAGTATGCCAGTACCGCCGAAAACGCAGGCAACTTTACTTCGAGTTGCAGTTGCAGGCGCCGATTTAATAATAATAATAACAGTAAACAATGCTGTTTTAAAAACCAAAGATGGCAGAATAATCCATTGTCCTCCGAGTCCAAACAGAAATCCAGACATTTGGTCCCAGTTTCTGAGTGGTGAGTTTGACAGTGCTTGAGTTGGGAAACATTTTTACCGACGGTACTATGCCAGCGGTCGCCGCTCTCCCTGGCACGGGGTAAGCGTTGGCCTGGACATTTTTTTTTTTTTTTTTTTTGCGGCCGAATATTCGGATACGAGAAATTGTACCCGAGTAGTTGTCAACCGTGCGGGTATTCGAGCATTCGACTACCCATCGCAGCCTTGGCTATTATGCAATGTATTTTAAAGGGATTTTGTCATGCATCCAACGGACCGGCCGAAAACTGCCTCCTTTACCCTATGTTAATGTTAATTTGCGCATGATTTTCAGGGGCCGCTTAAAGGACATTGAAACATAACATGTTGATGGTTTTTTGATACTTGATTGTCAAGATTTCCCAGATTCCTCTTAATCTCATGTCAAATGAAAGGAGATTCTTGTTTATGTAAAATATCTAAAATAAACGATGGAGGCAAAGAGAAAGCAGGAAGAGAAAAGAAACTATAGGATCAATGTAACTTGTCTTTAATTCAGCACTGTCTCTTTAACTTTTCTTTTCAGGGAGAAACTTGGCGAGGACCCCGGTGCAAAGAAAAAAGAGGACAAGGAAGAAGCGAGCAAGAGTAGAAAGCAAGTTGAGGAGAGCAGACAGGTATAAAATATATATCAAATCTCAATATAATTGTACACATCTGGTACCACAGACTTGTTCTTTGCTATCTTGAAAAATAATCCTTTAGATAGTACTACAAGACCTGAAGACATTGGCTCAATCTAAATGTCAATTAGGAGATAGGAACTTCTGTAAATATCAACAATTTTAGGGTTGTGATTCATTTTTATTAGAAGAAGATATTGTGAGAATGTTTGTAGTCAGATACCAATTCTGAATATAGTTTGAATAGGTCAACTGCCAGCATCTCTGCCAAAATAACGAGTCATCATATTTTTTGTAGCAGCAGTTCAAAGTGCATTTTATATTAATGCACTTGCGAACATAAGGTCAGTAGATATTTCCATTTATTAATATCTCCTATATTTCTTGAACTTTACAGAGGTTGACCAAACTTCAAAGCCATGGGACTGAGTTGGTGACCAATGTTCGGGTTGCAGCTGATTCTCGTGAAGCACAGAGAAGGGCAGAAGAAGAGGAAACACAGAGACAAAGGTACATCAATTTTTGTTGTATTGTGGGTAAAGCCCAACCCTTTCCCACACTTTGTGTCTCATAATCTAACCAAGTGTCATAATGGAATCATTTTATTGTATTTTATTTCATTTTATTTGTCAAGTATCAATGCATTTAAACCATGAGAAAAGTCTTACAGTGAAAAAACAACAACAAAATATTATGCCTTGATCAAGATAAAATGGAGGTTTCCATGTAATTTATCTTTGGTTGATTTGAGTGAGCTGTGAAATAAGTACCATTATGTGTCCAGTTCAACAACACAATTATTCATAGTTTGTTTATATTATTCTTACCAAAATTATTCATAAAAAAAATATTTTTACACCCTTTCAAGAAAGAAAAGACAAAGGAAACCTGATCCTATGTTTAATTCTTGTCTGTCCATGAGACCAGACATTAAATTTGATTCTATAGTAAGTGACACCATTACCACCAGATTTTATCAACACTCTTCACTTTCAAAGTTTGTTGAATGTCTGTCCGTGAAAAATTTATGGGGCTTCGATCTGCATAAAATGTGCTTCAATTCTATGAATATTTGTTAGCATATTTAAGGGTATGTTTCATTATCATAGAGGATAGGGACCTGGTATGATGGCAAAAGCCTTTGTGATAGTAATTTACCATATGCCCTCACAGTGACCATATGGTTTGAATACTCCCCAGGGAGTGGAGAAGGTGTGTGAATGAATCTGATGACCGGGGTAATAAATCAAGATTTTCTAATAATAATAATAATAATATAGAATATTTAGGAGCCCTAAAAACAATAAATACCATAGCGCTTAATACAAATATATTATTATCTTATTATTATCATGCATTCTTTAAATATTTATCTTTTTTTTCAGGGATGAAAAGCTTGAAGCAGAGGCCAAGGCCGGCATGGAGCGCTTTGAGGAGATCACGAAGCGCTGGGAGCAGGCTAACGGGAGAGACATTCCACAGGAGCTTCATGATATCTTGATGCAGCAGAAGGCACTCTGTGATGCAATGATCGATGAGAAGAACAAGCTCATCAATGATTTTCAGATGGTAAATAAATGCTGCTACTTCCAAAATATGAATACGAGCACCGGCAACAGATATTTCCCAATTTGATAATTGAATACTGATCTGTTCAGTTGTAACTTATCTTGGATGGAAATGTAATGGAAGATAATAGGCCATAGGAAATCACTTAGTAAACTCCTGCAAACTAGAGTAGATTGGTAGCCTGAAACTTAATAGCCATGTGCTATAGGATGGGACCCCAAATATAAAAACATCTGTAGGCAACATAAATGTACTTTTAATCGCCCAAGTTGCCACCACTTGATTTATTTAAAGTCGGTCAAACGAAGCATTCCAATCAGAAAGTTATTAATAGTAGTAAGCCCAATCTTCAGTTGTGAGCATCACTTTGGATGGAAATTTATTAAAGCAGGACTGCACTACTTGAAGCTACTTGCGCCCTCTATATAGCCGACGATGCCTAAGCGGTACCCATTGATCCCCCATGGTCCACTTTTTCTTATGTGAATTGAGAGCTGATTCGATGAGATAACCACCTGTCGGTGACCAAGCAGAGAGGTCTCATCCCTCCTGGCCAAACTAGTGCAGATAGGCTTCAAACATTATGAAAATAGCTAATAATTTTAAACCGAATTGTTACTGCTAAACACAGACAAAATGAAGGAAATGTTTAAATCTATTTTTGATTGATTGTTTTGCAGGAATTGAAGTCTCAAGATGACCAGTACGTGAAAGATCTGAAGAAAGAAGCAGAAGATATCGATCTTATGATCGAGAGAATGGAAGAACAGGTCAAGAATCTCATGAAAGCCTATCGAGATGAACTCAAACAGATCGAGGTAAGTACAGAGGATGGATGGGGTGTCGGTCCGTAGGGCCTTCCTGTTCTTCTCGAGTCATTACGCCATAAAATGTTCATGATGTTGGTTTAACGCGTTGTGTTGATAGTGTAGTTTAGTCGAAGGAATCGCAGGTGAGAACACCAGACAGGGACCAAAATGTGAACGCTCCTTTAGTTGCCCCCAGTCCAAAGGGTATTGAGAAGTATAATTTTACGGGTACTGACAATGCCTTGTTATAATTTAAAGAGTTATTTGTATTATTCTGATTGAAAATGAACTCTAAAGATTTGTCTATTATTAGATGATGATCATTTCTTTAAAAATTTTGAGGGATGTTTTATTCTCACGTTCCACGCTACATTGATGAGCAATTGAAATCAAAGATGGGCAACTAAACCCTGACAAAATAACTCTGTAATCAGCTACACCTGTCTTTGTGGGTAGTTTTCCAGGTGGTGATAGTCAAGTGGTATAGTCATCTGGATAACATAAAATAAGAAAATTACATACATGTACATAGTATAATGGGATATTTATAATTAAAAGTATGCACAACTGCCAGAAACTAATGCCATTATGGGCCAATTTTAGCTGTGATGTATAGGTTGGAAACACATCACATCAGCAAAAATACAATCAACAATTTACCTATTTCCTTAATTTTGTTTAAAACAACAGAGATCGTTTGAAACAGAGAGGGAGGAGCTCCTGGACAACAACAAGCGCAAGTGGGACCAGGCCATGGGAGGGAGGAGGGACCAGGAGCTGGACTACATGCATCAGAGGGAGAAGAGGGTAGAGGAGTACGAGCAGCAGATCCAGCATCTTAGGATCCAGGATGCAGAGGAGTACAACATGGTTAAGATCAAGCTGGAGACCGATGTGCAGGTCAGTGCCTCCTTTTTTTTAAATTTGAAAAACAAATTTTCTATAAGGCCATTAAAAAAATATACATGTTTAGTGTCCCCGCCTGCTTCCTTTTTGGGGGCCGCCTCCTATTTAAAAAAAAAAAAAATTGTTGTTGAAATTTTTGATTTTTTTGATTTAAAAAAAAAAGAGAAAAAGTTGGCGGCCATCTTGAAAAATAGCCCGACTGTCAGGGAAAAGGTACCGAGAGGCCATTTTGAAGAAAGAAAAAAAAAAAGGGCCTCTTCCTTCCTATTTTTCAAAAAAGCAGGACGCTAAACATGTTTTTTTTTAATTTGGCCTAACCTGCTTTAATGACCACCTGTATAGAAAGACCACAATTTTTGTTTCCCTTGAAAATGGTTTCTCATAGAAACATGTACCGAGGAACCTGTCTATAAAGTCCACCTGTCTATAAAGACCACTTTTTTGTCTCCCTTGGGTGGTCTTTAGACAGGTTTCACTGTATATGCATTCAAACTTGTATATAAAGACCATGCCTCAAGGAAGATGGTGAAGTAGTCCTCACAGGCAAGTGCATGGTCTTTATGGAAAGACTATGATGAGAAACACTTTCAAAAGAAATAGGCAAGTGGTATTTCTATACAGGTTGCTGAAGCAAGCAAAGAAGGGTTCTCGTAATCCTTACTTCATTTTGACTGTAACTTGAATGTAAAAGTAATTCAAAATAAATAGCATGCAGGAAGTGGGTTATTTCGATCAGCAAGTCATAACAAGTTTTAGTAATTGACTGATTTCAATATCTTTCTTTTTACTTCTTTTGTAGGTAATTGTTTTAAATAATCAAATTTTTCTGACATACATGTACGTTATTTTTTTTTGTAATCTTGAACAGTAAGTGTAAGTCTAATAGATTTTGATGGGAATTTTGTAAGTCGCAATGTGCATCAACATTTCACCTTGTACTTTGTATATGAATCAAAGTTATTGTGCTGTTCACTATTATCAGCATTGTTGACCCTATTTACAAATAAGTTGTTGACTGGTACCATTTCTCTTGTCCCCCATAGGTACTTGAACAGCAGCTGCAGCAAATGAAGGCAACTTACCAGCTCAACCAAGAGAAGCTAGAATACAACTTTCAGGTTCTTAAGAAGAGAGATGAAGAAAACACCATCACAAAGTCCCAGCAGAAGAGAAAAATTACAAGGTAAACTCAAAATTTTGACAATCATGCAGTACGTGCTGATATAGAGTACCGAAGTGTGACGTCATATTAGCCAAGTTGTCAAGGTTGCAGGTTATAAACAATTTTGTGCTAAACAATGGCGTGGTGATCACGACAGCGACAAACATTGAATTTGCCCTGCTCCAGTTCGTTGCTTGAATGATGTCGTGGTGAACCTCATGCGAAGGCTCTGTTGTTTGGAACCAGTAACTGAGACGACTGGGGAATATGAGGTTAACACTTCGGTACTCTATTTAATATAAAATTGGAGATGCATTGATATCAATATTATATAGATTATTGACATGAGATTGTGGAAGTGTTTAACAGTTAAAGGTTGCATGTATTTTCATTGTAAATCTTGTCTGACGTTGAACAGCAGGAGAGGAAAAATACCAGGTTATCTTTGAAATATTGGTAATCAGTACTGATTTTGACAACCAGCATCAATTTTGCAGATGTGTGCCACAGCAAAAGCAAGAATATATTTGGATTGCTACCCTTGTCCAGCGGCATGCTTGGGAACTGTTGAGGATGTTTTTGGTGTGTTGGCGTGACAATTTTCACATGAATAGATGAAAAGTGATCAATAAATTTAGTAAATATATTACCACAATTCTGTAACATATTGAACGAACCATTCTTAATTAATCGATTGTTCAGTAGGCCGTGCTATGTTTAAGTTATTCTATTTCTATAATGTCCTGTGAATTCGTCCTCAGTGAATGTAAGAACCATCAATGCTCAACTTTCTATAATAATAATTTGTGCAATATTGTTTCTCCCTTTTTGGTGAAGATTACAAGATGTGCTCAACAATCTGAAGGTCAAGCTAACCAAGCAGGAGAAGCAATACAAAGACGAAAACCAAGGATTGGCTGATGATTATAAGAGGATTACTGAGCAATTTAAGGAACTACAGAAGAAATCAAAGTGAGTACTAAGTGGTTGGCTTGCCTTATAGAGGAACATTGTGGTATGTGAATGATCATTAGAGGAAACAGGAGGAGAGCATTTTAGATAGAGATGAAGAGGGACAGATGGAGCAGAGAGAGAGAGAGAGAGAGAGATAGGGGGGGGGGGGTAGTAGAGGGAAAGTAATTTGATATCTTCATTACATATGAAATAAGCAACAATCTCAAAATTTCATCCAGATTCTAAAAATTATTAAAAAAAGTTAATCTAGTTGGATGTGCAACTTATTTTCTGCCTTGGTAGTTTATTGACAGTTCAAATATTGTAAACATTTTTTTAGTTTGTAAATCTGATGCTGAACTAAACTATTCTTTATTTGGTGCAGGGAAATGCATAGAGGTCCAGTCACCCTGATATACTAGATCTTTAAGATAGGTTTAAAGGCTGTTTAAGTCTTGGAAGTGAGACAATTTATTATTGTCTGGAATATACAGGTGTATTCACCAAGATTATGATTTCAGTTTCATAAGCCTTGCATATGCACTTTTAATACCATAAAGTAACATTATACTTTGCATTCCGTTTTTCAGACATTTCCAGTCGACAGACACCAAGAAATTCCACGACATCTGGCTGATGAATGAAGAGGAAGCCAGAGAGTTGAGTGCCAAGCTGATGGAACAGGACCGCATCGTCTCTGAGCAGCAGCTAGGGTTACCATGGCAACCACCTGCTGATTAGTGAGTATTACAGTCTGTTTCCCTTCTGACTTCTTTTTATCAGCAGTGGAGGGGGGAGGGGGAGATAAATGCTTGAAAATGTTTACCCTGTATTTTTTTTCTTCAAATTATAGGCTTTGTACTACGAGAAAAACCTGGAATATTTGATTCTGCGAGAGTGTAATCCAAAAGACTGCTTTGTTTGAACTGAACGGTCCACAGAAAAGATGCATAGAATAAAGATAAAAAAGACCCCTTCAAAATTTAGAACAATCATGCATACTCAGTTTGATAATGACTTGACACCTTGAGGTTAGGGCTAGCCTAGGTAGAGTGTGTGGTCCAGGGGTTGAAGTCAAGAATTTTGATACGTGTAATTTAGGACATGGACCATAGAGCTGTTGTTGCAAGAGAGTGTGTTGTAAAAATGCAACTTCTACTCTAACACAGGTAATACAGAATCCATTGCAAGACCATAAATGTTATCAGAGTAAAAGAGTAAAAGCACAACCCAAAATCACCATGATTAAACAAAATTTGCCACCACTAATTCCCATTTATAAGACCACTTATTGACCATGGCAGACATTGTTTTGTTTCCCTCTTCCCTCATGCAGCTCTTTCATGGAGAACGTCGGACCGCTGACAACCGAGAAGAGCAAGAAGAAGCCGGTCTCGGCCCATGAGGTCCTGATGGAGGTCATGTCAGACGGGAGCTACATGGAGGAAGGGAGCGTGCAGGAGTCAGAGAGGGGTGATGGAGGGGAGGAGGAGGAGGGTCCCCCTAGGGAGAGGCCGGAGGGGGACGAGGAGGAGGCGGCTCGCAGGCTGTCGGTCCAGACCGTGAAGCAGATCTTGGAGCTCATATGCGACGAGTCAGTAAGTCGAGTCTCCATATCTTGATGATTTCTTCAAGTTCCAGTCTACATGCAGAAGATGGAAAGACATCTCTATGAATTAAACTGAAAAAACTTGCTCAATATTGATATGGGAAATTCATTTGCTGTAAAAAAAATAGATGAGTAAGGTCGGCTAATGTCAACTGTGAAAGGATAATCTACAATGTCTTGTAGTTTTTTATGCCTCCGTTACGAAGTAGCCGGAGGCATTATGTTTTTGGGTTGTCCGTCCGTCCGTACGTACGTACGTACGTACGTCCGTACGTCCCGTTCTCGTGATCGCGTTATCTGAAGAACCGATTGATGGATTCCTGCCAAACTTTGGTCATGTATGTATTTTACAGAGCCGATGAACTGATTAGATTTTGGGGTCACGAGGTCAAAGGTCAAAGGTCACAGGGCTCATTATGTATGTAAAAACAGCTCGTGATCGCGTTATCTGAAGAACCGATTGATGGATTCCTGCCAAACTTTGGTCATGTATGTATCTTACAGAGCCAGTGAACTGATTAGATTTTGGGGTCACGAGGTCAAAGGTCAAAGGTCACAGGGCTCATTATGTTAAAACAGCTTGTGATCGCGTTATCTGAAGAACCGATTGATGGATTCCTGCCAAACTTTGGTCATATATGTATCTTACAAAGCCAATGAACTGATTAGATTTTGGGGTCACGAGGTCAAAGGTCACAGGGCTCATTATGTATGCAAAAATAGCTTGTGATCGCATTATCTAAAGAACCGATTGATGGATTCCTGCCAAACTTTGGTCATGTATGTATCTTACAGAGCCAGTGAACTGATTAGATTTTGGGGTCACGAGGTCAAAGGTCACAGGGCTCATTATGTATGTTAAAACAGCTTGTGATCGCGTTATCTGAAGAACCGATTGATGGATTCCTGCCAAACTTTGGTCATGTATGTTACTTGCAGAGCCGATGAACTGATTAGATTTTGGGGTCATAAGGTCAAAGGTCATGCAGCTCATTATGTATGCAAAAATAGCTTGTGAACGCATTCTCATTATAACTGACAGATGGATTACTATTTAACTCTGGACATCTTGCAGAGCCAATGAACTGAGTAGATTTTAGGGTCATGAGGTCAAAGATCAAAGGGTCATATATGTACATGAGAAATTGCTTGTAATCACGATATTCTGAGAACCTGTTAATGGATTACAATTGAACTTGAATTTGAAAAATTTCTTCTGTTTTGGTTTGTAAAATTGCTCTATGACGGAGGCATCATTTCGACTGCGCGCAGTTGAAGTTCCATCTAGTTTTTCTTCATAACATATATGCATGTACTAATCAAGTTCAGTTATCAAAATGCCATAAATTATCTGTAAGGCCATGTTTATAATCTCAAGCTTCCTTCATACAATTTAAATTTTTTAGATCAATCTAAGGAGGAGTGCTGTGGTTTTGTAGTCTAGTATCAAAGCTTTATAAAAGACTCTCTTTTTAATATTTAAGCAGGACTGCACTGCTTGTAGCTACTTGCGCCCTCTATATAGTAAACAAGGCCGAAGCGGTACCCGTTGGTCCCCCATGTTCCCCTTTTTCTTATATTAATTGAGAGCTGATTTGATGAGATAACCACCTGTCAGTGACCAGGCAGGGAGGTCTAATCCCTCCTGGCCAAACTAGTGCAGATAGGCTTTAATAAAGTAGATGTTATTTGATACTGTCAGATATATTTTGTAACACTCTTTTTGTCTTGCAGGGTTTCCTGGTAGAAGCCAAGCTGAACAAGCTTCTCGCCCCACTGGAGAAGGACGAACGCTGTCTCATGAAACTGGATGCCATCTTTGCCGTAAGTTTATCTTTATTTTCATTCCAAACTTATGACTTAAACACCCTACACCCATATCATTCGGTTGTGCTATCAGCTACTGTGTAGAGTGTATCGTTATGAACTTTGTGGGATTTATGACTCAGATTTTAGTTCATTTTGTGAGTGGTTACATGTCCGTTGTATCAGCAATATTCCTTGATGTGCTTTGTTGTAATCTTGTGCAACTTGTGTGAATAAAACAAGGTATTATAAGGATAGTATTGCTTCATGACCTTCACCGAATAGTTGTTACATTTACATATACATGGATGTTAATTATCACTGACCCAAGTAAATAATAATTTTAAATCTTAGACTTGATATGACCATTGAATATAGCTATAATTAGGAAAGTTGCAAAAAAAGTTCAAATCAAAGTATTATAAGCCTCTTCTTTTTTCCCCCTTTAAAAAAAGTTTTGAATAGATTCCATCCATTCTAGCTTTAATTCAAACCCCTTTATCTACCTCCTTTTTTCATGGAAGTCTAAAGCTCAGTTTCTTGAAGATACTCATCTGAATAGTAAGGCTTGCTTCCACTGCACCAAATATGTTCCATCCCCCCATAACCCTGCAAGCTATCAGTCATCTATATGTCTAGTCTAGTCTAGTCTAGCTATATGTCAGCCCCTTCTGGAACCATGGTCCTGTTTCACAAAAACTGTTATCAATAGCAAGTAACAATGACTGTTATATAGCTACTGAAATCGTGACATTTTATTGGCTGAGAGCAAATTTGTAATAGAAATTTAGCACCCATAATTGAAAAACAAGTTTTATGAAACAGGTCCCAGGTGGTTCCTGTACTAAGTCTTTGAGAAGATGGGAGAATTCAGTAGTCAACCTGACAATATTAATTTTTTGTTTCTCAATAAATGTTTTCTTTTATGAATAGGCTCTGGGCATCGAAACAGAAGAGGACATCCATAAGTTGGCTGGTTACTTCCTACAAGCCGTGCATGGCAAGGATCAAGATCAACTACCAGAGGGTGGAGAGGTAAGGTCTCGTCTTGGATGGTCAACAGTAATGCTAACACAGTCAAACCTGCTTTAGTGACTATCTGTCTACAAAGACCACATTTTTTGTTTCCCTTCAAAATGGTTTCTCATTGAAACATATATGCTAAAGGGACATGTGTACAAAGACCACTTTTTGTGTTCCCTTTGGCGCTGGATATAGACAGGTTTGACTGTATCAAGTTACTGTTTTTACATTGTTGGCAAATTCATATGAAGAGAAGGTCTGTGATGAGATAACTACATAGCCAACTTGATCACATGTAGCTTTCAATGCTCACACACTGTAGGGCATCAGTTCAAGTTTTCATTTGTTAAACATGTGTTTGAAAGTGGCCATTGAATGCTCACATGCCTGTTTCAACACCAAAAATGTAATCAATGCTGTATACAGGGCTTGACACTAACAGGCGCTTGGGACACATGGGCGCCAAAATCAAGTCCATACCCCAGAATTTCAAACTTTTAACAGAGGACACATGCATACAGAATAAGAAAAGTTCAAGTGAAGCCCTGCTGTATACATGCAGAGCTGCCAACTAGTACGGATTTCCCGTAATTGGTACGGAAATTAACGACCATTACGGAATGTTGTCTCAAATTTTTTTTTTTTTTTTTTTTTTTAATAATTTGTTTTAATTAAAAAAAAAAAAAAAGATTTATCGTAGCGAGTGCTGTGAAGTATGGCGGCCATCCATCAGTCGCTGAGAAAGACGGAAAAGTTTTAAGTATTCTCATAATAGAAGCCATTTTTCATGGAAAACTGTGTTGTGATGACCAGAAACTCAATATTTAACAATTTTGTGTGAGTAAAATCACCCAAAATTTCAGATTTTGTTTAGATTCATAGCGCCGCATAGAAAATTACTGATTTATACCCCAAATTACTGATTTTGAGCCTTGTGATTACTGATTTTCTGTTCTGGAGGTTGGCAGCTCTGTACATGTGTAGAGTAATTTAAGGTAGGTATGAATGTGGATGATTTGCTTTGTTTTATAGAGCCTCATGTTACTTTCCTTCTCTAATAGGCGTATGCTCAAGGAACAGAAGATCAGCCAGACGGCCAAGAAATCGCTGCTCAGGTACTGTAAATAATGTCATGGTGTGAAAGTGTTCAATTAGCAATTCATTTTCAAGACTAATAGTGTAATAATCACAAAACATTATACTACATGTATATGCTCAGTTACAGGAAAAAAATGTATTTAATTTTGTGAAAAATATTGCTGTTACAACATGTACCTCAAAAACCTGTTTGGATTATTAAAAGAAGCGTTAAATGTAGCAACCCTAAAGCTGCAGACTTCATGTAAAAGGTTATTCATACACTGATGAATTTATGTGAAATGAGAATTGTAAGAAAGTGAACTTGAATTAGCTACTTTTTCTCCTTTTTTTCTCGTTTATATGCTTAAGGTCAGGAGATATTTGAGACAATTTTGTTGGTTGTTGTTGCAATTAATGATTTAAACCCTAATAGAGTATACCATTTCCCAATTTCATTATATATTATAAGAGGCATGAGGCCAGATATAATAATTAATTGCCAAATCAAACATATAAAAAAAGCAGTTTGCATCCACTATTTACTAGACCTTGTCACTTAACAATGGCATCAATTTGATGGTAAAGACTAAACCAGTACATTAATTACCATGTACCTCTATGTTTCCGTCATTAGGACTCAATTGATGCTGAGGTAGCAGTCATCACGGGCCAGGACCAGAGCGAGACGGGCTCGGTCCGGTCTACCAAGTCCAATGCCTTGGAACTCATCCATCCCAACGATGCCTTGAGTGCTATGAGGATGTTTGTGGAGGAGAACAGGAAACCTACCAAGTGAGTTGAGGAAAAGAAGAGAGGGAGATGGAAAATGTTTTGTTGATGATGATAGTGGGGAAGGGAATGAACAGAGGATGTCATTTGTTTGGGAAAATGTTTAACAAGGGGTCACTTCTCTGAGAATTATTGATTGGTCAAATGCAGGGCACATTCTTAATTTAACCCAACAAAATTGGAGACAAAAAGAGCTAATTTTATTAAAAGTGGCTGTGAACCAGGTATTTCAATTGTATTGAGTGAATTCATATCATATATATACATCTCTATTTGTAGTCTGTTTTTATATTATGTTTGTGCAAATTTGAATGCTAGTTTTGAAAGTGATGATGCCTACAGCTATTGGTCGAAAATCTGAAAAAAAATTGCATTCACTTGTTTGGTGTAATGTTTATTATGGGTAGCAATTGTAGAATCTTTGTAGATTTGTTTTCACATTTTTTTCTTTCTTTGATAAACAGGGAGAAAGTGAAGTACCAGACATTCCGCATCATATCTGGAGAAGACAGAGATTCAAGGTAAGTTAAGGTCTTGAGGTCAAGGTCATAAGGAACTGTTACATATGATATATCTTGAAACGGCCCAAATGTTGTGTTACCCATGTATCCCCAGCAGAAATGTGTCAGATACTGGCACTACTTGTCCTTGTATACTTCTTGATAAAACCAGAAGATTTTTATTTAAAAAATGAATTCATGTTTTCACATTCCCAGTTCATAGAAAAGTAAATCATAAATGACAAGAAGTAGATGAGGAGTATAAAAGAGGCAGGTTAAGGTAAAAAAAAAAAAAAGTGCAGAAGAAGAATAGTATGTCATAAAGAAGGAAATTGACGGAATAGAGAAACAGATCGATGTTCGTAAAGAAGGAGAGAGAAGGAAAAGATGAATACATAAATGACAGTAGTGATAAAGGCAAGCATGACAGGGAACAAGAAATGGATGGAGACATTTGAAGTCCATAAGGAAAGAAAAAGGAGGACAATACTTATTTTATATATGAAGATATGAACCGACTAATTAAAACTAATTAAATGTATGTGGGGTGTTATCCTAATCATGACATTGCTCTGTCTCTACATTAATGACATGAAGTTTCTTTTCACATTCATTCTGAAGTAAATGTAGAGATGAATTATCTCTATCAATCTCTTTCTTGAAACCATAGTGAAGATGCAGATTACTGGAAGAAGTTCCCATCGGTAATATCAGAGAAACAAGGGAAGGTGTGGACTGCGCTCATCGATGGGTTCGAGAAATACAGGTGCGTGTGGTGAAGTAGCAACTTTATACAGTGAAACCTGCGTATTAAGCCCACTCAAAGAAAAAGAAATAGTCACTTTATACAGGTGACCTTTCTATGCAGGTTTTGAAAACAAATTTCTTCTGTCAATAGTGAGATGATATAAGTGACCACAGGTATAGAAAGGTGGCCACTTTAAATGCATAACCCTTTCATTTGGAGTACTGCTGGAGCCTTTGATAATGTTTGTTTTTGCATTCCTAACCAGAGGGCACCTAGTAAATTTAATTTTATAGTTTTTTTTTTTTTACTGTCTTTACAGAATGCTCAAGCAATCACACATTTTAGGCTTTATCAGGCTTCATATTGCAATTATAATGGAAGCTCCCATTTATGTGGGTCTTTTTTAAGGTTTATCTGTAAAACCAACTGGTATCCATGTATTACCATTAGTAATAATGATAGCTTGATTTTGTTTAATTGCATCTAGTGGTTCTGATAAATCGACTTGTGACCACTTCATCATGAATTTTTTCTCCTTTCTATTTTTCAAATAGTGACACTCTTCACGAGAGAGCCAAGCTGATCACCGAGACCGACGGTTTACGGCAGCAGAACGCAGAGCTTCGTATGCTCCTGCACCAGTACATCAACTCACGCGTTAACCAAGAGTTGGAGATCCCTCCCACGCGCATCCTCAACCTGGAAGTACCCCAGTAATGACAATGGAATGACCCATGGCTACATGAAGACCCATTGGGAGTGGGCAAATGTATTCTGCGAGGAGGGGTGTGGCACATACGGTTTCAAAGCTTTACCGCTCCTCTGTGTGATTCTCGACTATTGCAGCACTGCCATGATGAAGATGAAATAATTGAATGCTTTTCTGGCAGATAATATATAACAAGCAGTGATAGGTTATTGAGCCATTACAATATTTTCCTTATGAAACATCCATTTATGAAGCACATGCACAATGTCAAAATTTGAATTCAAGGGCAAAAAATTATAATCAAATCAATAACTTTGTGTAAGAGAATGATTAATGAATTTCTGGGCTTCTTGTGCCGTTTCTTTAGAGCACTCACAGATAAAAAACTGCATGGCGTTATAGCACATTATGAGACATTAATGGCATAGTTTATTTATATTAAACAAAAATATCACTTTGTTTTAAATTGTCTGGTGTGTGAGCTTCATACATATTTTTAGTTCCGTATCAAAGCTAAAATATCAAATTCAGGAATATTTAAAAAAAATGAATTCATGCTTATTCAAATCTGCTTTTAGAATAAATGTACATATTATTTGTTTACAAATGTAAATGTATGACAGAATGTATATATATAAATCTTGTATCGATATGTTGTGTAATACATATGAAACTGTGAAAAAATTGAAACTGTTGTCATGGTTCTTTTTGTCTGTAATCCAAAAGGTATTTTCTTTAGTACATTTGAGAGACAAGAGAATGTTTATTATTATAATTATTTTTTGGCCAAGTGTTACATGTAACCACAATGTAGTAATAAGAAATACAGGACAACAGTAGGAGAGAGAGAGTTGAGGGAAATGAGAAAATGAGTAAAGTAACAAAACAGTTGTGTATATTGGCCAACAGAATGTAATAGAGAGAGAGAGAGAGAGAGAAAAGAGAGGGAATGAGGCAGAGGAGAGAGAGAGAGTTGAGGGAAATGAGAAGAAAGTAAAATAACAAAATAGTATACAAATGATGCATGCGCATGAGTTCATTATACGATCTATCCACACTCAAGTTGAGGCTGTGTGTAGCTATCGCACAAAGCCATTGGGCTGAGTGCGATAGATACATTTGCTTAAATTTGATTAGGATCTGGGAGCGAGTTGTATAATTGTGTATATTGGCAGAGAGAGTGTAATAGAGAGAGAGAGAGCGCAAGAGAAAAGAGAGGGAATGAGGCAGAGGAGAGAGAGTTGAGGGAAATGAGAAGAAAGTAAAATAACAAAATAGTTGTGTATATTTGCAGACAGAATGTAAGAGAGATAGAGAGAGCAAGCGGAAAAAGAGGGAATAGGGCAGAGGAAAGAGAGAGAGAGAGAGAGAAGGGGAGTGAAAATAAGAGAACAGAAGTTACACTTGGAGAAGTATAGTGATAAATACTCGCAATCATCACACAGTACACAAACAAAATAACCATTCCACTTGTTTTCCTTGATTTCACAAGATGTGTATTTTGTCAAAACTTGATACATCCATCGGTCGTTTCAATTGAACATTTGTTTTTCTTCAGAGATATAACTTTTTTTTTTTTGCACAAAGAATACTTGCCACTGATTCCACTCTATAAGACACTACTAAGAACAAAACCCGTGATTATTCTCTCCCTTTAAATATCTGTGCATTCACATCAACGAGAAGTAGATAGTAAACGAGCAATGAATATATCTAAAAGACGGGACGTCTCACTATAATTATAGTAATTCATCACCAACAAGTTATATTTTCCCTTTCACAAATAATTATGCGTAAACCGCCATTTTATGCCAGAGATATCAGCATTTCTTTCATCTGGTTTAGCATATTGCTGAGGGAAAAAGAGCGAGAAATTTTTACATATAAGAAGAGCATGATGCACTGTAGCAAAAGTTATCATCATTATAAAGCAGTTATTAAACAAAGTTAATATTAGCAAGGTATTATATGAGCAAGTACTACAATGAAGGTTAATGGTATATGGCATTGCTATCAATAACCAAATAAGATTTTAAAACTTATGTTATTTATCTTCTATCTGGATAACTTAGAACATTCATAGACTAACCAAAATCTGTATTTCAATGTGCACCAATAATCAAAAGTATTTTTTTTTTTTTACATAAGCCCTTCCCAAAATAATAGGGAAATTACAATTTTTAGTATTATTTTCCAAAATGAAAAGATCAATCAAATATGTATAATCATAGAATAATGATACAAACTGCAGGAGTAAACACACATCTTTAAGTAGAGAGAACAGGAATTCTAGGTGTTAAAACCAAAATGTTTTCTGAAAAGTCTATCTGCTATAAATGTACAATGTATGCAAACAAAATGTGAGCTTTTTGGGATGGTTTTCAAACCTCTTTTATGACATTGACACAAGATTTCCTATGGTACAAGTGAACATTTATAAGGAGTAATAATAAAAATTAAATTTGAAATATTATGGATAGCAAAATAGCCAAAATAAACAGCCATGTATATTTAAACCAAAAAGTGAAATATGTAGATATTATGACCATACAATTGTTGACTTGTGTTTGCAAAACATACCAACAAAATAGGCAAATCTATGCTTCACCACAATATGGTTTCGCTTGAATATTTTCAAGTATTTTAAGATGGATTTTACATTCTTTAAATCATTTCAATTTTCACTATAAAATATTAAATAGTACCTTTGTTAGAAGGGTGCTTTTCAATAATATAGATTCTCGTTCTATTTTCTCACTGTGACTAGACTTTGTACAACTAGGCAGGAAATGAACTCTGTGAACTATCAGAGCTCATGATAACCGACATCATGTAATACTATAATCAACGATACACAATCTGAAATGTATCATTACTGAGTAATAAATACCACATTCATGTAACTCTATATCTGCAAGGCTACATACATGAATATATTTCAATGAATAAAGCTCTATAGTGCTCCGTCGAAGCAAACATAAGCAAATCATACGTAAACAGAAATTATCAAACTTTACAGAACTATATATATATGTCTCTCGCCAAATAAAAATAAAAATGAATCTGAATATAGTCTATTGATTCTAATGTTGCAAACTTAATGCTTCTAGAAACAATAGTGTTACTTTTGCAATCAGCCTTAATAGAATTCTTTGAAATCAAAAGAATTTAAGTATTTTTGGTCAGGCATGTGATGACTTTCAAATCTATTCTTCTCTTAAATATTCTCCAAATATAATTTTTGGAGAGTTGATTTGAGTAAAACTTTTTGAAAATACAAGCATCAGGCCATCATTTACATGATGCTAATATCCAACTCATACAGTGCAGCTAACAACAGATGTTGTAAGGCATGTGTTCAGAACATGACTTAGTCCTTGAAACAATTGCAGCTCTACGTGTATTTGAATCAGCATACATATTCCCGTCAAATATCTTACTGGTAAACTAAAAGTATACCATGTTCATAGGTCTATCAACTCTGGCTCGCAGAAACAAAATGATCATCTGATGGTGAAAATTATCTAAAAGTAAATTTACAATATTGTTGATGCATTCCATTACAAATGTCCCTTTTTCTCCAAATGTTTTTTACAACAAAATCATTCTTTGATCATGACAATTAAAACCAAAAAAAGCACAGAAATTTCAGAAAGCAATATTGTAACCATTTTTCACATATTTATCAAATTTATAATACCACAATATTAGTCTGTTTTATTTTAAAGTACACATCTACATTTGGTTCCTTCAATACTTTTAACCCGTACCTTAGAATATAATGAATTAAAAAAAAAATGTCATCATCTAATCTTTGATACATGTAACGTTCCTATAATCTCCTAATGTACACACATCATGACACTAATATATCTCAGCCAACAAAAGAAATAATAGGAAAAAGCACAAATATACATACACAATATACTTAACATTCACTTATAAATGTGTCTTTTATTTTTACAATCAATAAGAATCAGTACTATATCTCCACCCCTTCTTGCAATGACCCAAAAAGAAACCCAAATAAATCCTGTTATTTCAATCAATATACACTTAATCACTCATAATGGTTACGTGTGATGGTTTTTATGAAACATGAAATAGTTTGAGTCATTTTCACCTTCATAAAAGACCATTTTAAACATTAATCAAGATCGACTTTTAATCCATCATCATGATAACTTTGTGACTCCCAGAGCCCGTAAATTTCTGTTGCAATATGAACGTCTGAAAAAACGAAACATGAATCTATAACATACAATTTTGTCACACATATATACAGATACTATACTTTATACAATCCAGTACTAAAACCTCTACAAGACATATTACATCAAATAAAACACTTACGAGACTGATACTCTCGATCGCATTCCAGCTCAATTTAAATCAAGGTTTTAGTCGAAATCGGACTTCCGTTTCATCTAACCATCACAACATTATCATCTGTTTGAAGCCAGAAAGGTGTTAACTCTGTGTAAAATGATTGACTTAATGGGTGCCTGGCTCAAACGTACGTAATCCTCATACAATAAGTGCACATAATACCCAAGAAAAAGAGGTTATCTCACTAGTAGCAGTTGATCATGTCGTAAGTTTACAGTGTATCTCTGCCCCGCAAAGAACTACAGAAAAGTTTGTTAATACTCCTTTTTCAAAGGTCTGACAAGTCGAAATGTATTCCAACAGGGACATTGTAATTGGTTTTGTGGCATAATTTCTGCTGAAAATGAACTTTTACATTGCACTTAGATGTAACTACGTAGTAGTATAAGAAGCATATACTACTCATGCCTTTTTGTTACACAAGGGTGTTTGCGTAGTGTCTCTACACTGAGAGGCAAAAGCTTGTGAGTTGTCACTTTAATACTTGTTCGTTCTCGCATTGTACAAGTGCTTAAGAATGCAACGAAAAAACATCCTGGCATGTTTCAAATACCCTATCGCATCAAAAGAATAGTGGCATGCCAGTAGAACAAACTCACATTCAAACACATTGGAACCAGCTATGAATTTTCTCCAACATTTGCAAATGCCATTCTTCTTTAGATGGCTATTTAAATTCGCTTGTTGAAATATGTAAGGTTTAATATTGTGGGTACATCAAATGAAAATAAAGAGTGAGAAATGATCATAAAGTAAGGACACTGAAGTTTATGGACCATTAACACTGCAGTGAATAATTCAATTCTCAATATTATCCTACTAAAACTGAGTCTGTATATGACTAGGCTGCATACTATATATTTGTAATTCTTAAGTACAATATGAATGGTAAGCACAGCCTGTGCACACTGGATTTGAATGCAACACTGGTACGCATCACAATGCATGGCTATACATCTTGAAACAATACATAAGCTAAGCAGTGTGAATGATCCCATAACCGAGTCACCTCCACACCACTTTATCACAAGTCGGTGGTGATGACTCTATTTAAAGACACATTAACAGAGTTGGAGGAGGAGTGACAGACATCACGTATTAGCATCCCGCTACCCGGCCGATCATTCTCCACCTCCGTGAGCGACGACTGACTGTCCTTGGCGTTCAGTTGGAAACCATGAGAAGAGCTTTGGCTGCTTGACAAGTCCCCCTTCAGCTTGGCTTCACCCAGGGGAAGCGACGCCTCCACGTTGCACGATGAGCTCGTCTCTGAGTGGTACTCGCCGTCGGCTAGAACCGCGCTAAGCTCCGAATTCAAGGAATCGTTGATGCTGACTGCGTCTGGGCAGGGGGAGGGTGCCTCTGAGATGCGATCGCTGATCTTGACGCTGCTGCGCTTCCCGCTTCGCGACGAAGCCTTACTCTTAGAGCTCTTGCGCATGGCACTTGTTGTGGTGGTCTTGGAGGTGGAGGCAGGAGCGGTTGCGCCCCTTGCAGCCATCACTGGCGAATTGGCACTCGTCTTCAGCTCCCACACGTCCCCTTCGCTTACTTGCCCGCTGCTAAAGTCCTCTCCAATGTTAGCGGCATTGCGGAGGGAGGATGTGAATGTCCTAGAAGATCCACTTGTCCCTGCTCCGCCGTGCTCAGTACTGTTGTTACTTCCACTGCTGTTGTGGCGAGATATAGGATAGGAAGTTCCCTCAATGTCGACGTGAACTTCCAGCGGTGTGTTGGATGCTCCGTTCTTCAAACTTTGGTAATCTGGGGAAAAAAAGAGGAAATTGAGCATTGAGTTTTCATATATATTCAGGTAAAGTCCCAGGTATTCAATTGATTGAAACACTTTAACTCCAACTGATGTCATTAGGAGCAAGGATACGCTCAATTCTTTTGATAACTAGAAACAAATTTCATGGCTTCAAGTAAAAAAATGTGTATTAATGAAACTTATGAAAGCCAATATCAGTCCTACTTGATAGGATTACCAGCAATGTCTTTTAAAAAAATTGTCATCACTGACAACAAAATGTTATTAATGTATATCATTTTGATATTGAAGTAGAGTTTAAAGGGATTGGGTAACTTTGTTTTAAAATCTGATACAAAATCCTGGATTTAGCTCATGCTGCAGTGATAATTATAAATCTTTAGGTCAGTCAGGAACCCGTGACTTTTTCAAGCCAATCGTCTGTCTGATTATCTCTTATTTACACCAATTAATTTGAGGTTTTACATCAACATTGGGTTATCAGTATTAATTCAGACAGGTTGCCTTTTATCTACAACTGATTATCTTTCATTGTTTTGTGCTACACATAACATACATAAGATAAATATTGCTTTATATACATTTGGCTGATAGCCAGATGAGCATTATCTCCCAGCTGGCTACCAGCAGATAACATCGTATAGAATGGAAGATATTTCTTGGTAAAAGGTAAAGACCAGTTTTGGAAATGCCCCCCCTCTCAAAAAATGAAATGGAAGCTCTTATTACCAATCATGTGAAAGAATATGTTTTGACTAATACGTGATGATACAAATTTTGCCGGGAAACCGCTTACTAATTGATAAATTTGGTAAATTATTATATCTATCTGGACTGGATAGATATAGGGTAGTCCCATATACATCTTTCTGTGTACAGTGCTTGTAACTTTAACAAGACTGGGCCAAATTTCTTATCAGTTCAATGATTCTAGAACCTTGCAGTACACACCAATACTTATATGCTAGATGATCAACCTTTTCTGATCGATTCCACAACGTTTCTTTCACAATGCAGTTGCATGACTAGAACTGGTCTATACCTTTAAGATCATTACCTCTATCGTTTGCAGAGGCGTAGGCATCAAAGGTTGTGTCGCTACTCAGACTCAGTCTCTTGCCAACTACTTCATTATGAATATCCATCCTGGGGAGAGAG
Source organism: Strongylocentrotus droebachiensis (assembly GCA_035222895.1). Lineage (NCBI taxonomy): Eukaryota > Metazoa > Echinodermata > Echinoidea > Camarodonta > Strongylocentrotidae > Strongylocentrotus > Strongylocentrotus droebachiensis. The sequence goes on from JAVYIG010004466.1 coordinate 68,549, forward strand.
AGAAAACAAAAGAGAAACATATTGAGCATTGTTCAGAATCATAAACTCTAACATAATCATTGCCAAAGCAGTAGCGGAAGTGCAATTGCTCAGTAAACAGAGATCAAGATTCTCAATACAAAGTTATTGCAACCGCATGTAACAGGCATTTTCAAAAAATCCCTCAGATAGGACTACATACCATATGATCATTCAAATAAAAGGACATCAAGCAATACTTTCTGTGCGGTTTCCTTCTAACATAACACGGCATTTCAAAGTGCACCTTGTCTTGACATCAAATCTGGACATTTTTGTCCGAAATCATTGATTTTTGTATTTCCAAGATAACAGAGCTAAAAGTGGGTACGCTTTTTAATAGGAGTGTGCACACAGTTGATTTTCCAATTCCACTTCCAATTCTTTTAGACATAAAATAGTTTTCCTTTGCCAAGACAAATTTTCTTAGACTCAGGGATACCAGTTAGAATTGATCAGAGGGCCTGAAAATCCCCTAGAATGAGCTAGTTTGTACACAAAAAAGCCTAAACTATGGTATGAAAATAACTTGCCAGGGCCTGAATTCAGGCTATTGCCTGAAAACTGGCATCCCTGTAGACTATTAATCATATCTTGTGTGAGCGAAGCTTCCTTCCATTAACTTACCTGTGGTGGCTATTAAGGACAAGTGGCCCCACACCCCCGCTGCCCGATAGGCTCCCTGTTAGACTGGCCCCAGCGATGGCCCTCGTACTGGCGTTGTCGCTCACTGTATCGTCGGTCATGACCCCTGCGACCTCTAGATGGCTCGTGCTCTCTCGGTTGAGGACGCTCGCCTCTCCTATACTCGCGTTCGCTGCCACGCTGTTTACCTCTGGGTTGTTTTCTATTTATGATATAAAGATAAATAAGCAAGGAGTTAATAATAATAACAATATTGGATATTCATATAGCACTCATATCCACCATGCATGGTGCTCAAGGCGCTCCAACTATTAACCCGGCTCCACTAGGCAGCCGATTTTGGCGCTCACAGTTGTGTCTTTGATCCTTTGATATAAGTTCTCCATTTCAAGACAAAAAAAATTATGAAGATATTGAGATTTTTCAAAACTCTGGTTCATTCCCGATGAATTAATAATAGGCTACTCAAAACTCTCTGATATACACCTCTTTGGTGCCTTGAACAACCAAGAATTCCATTCTGGAATAATACATTTGAAACTAAAAGGGTCAACATTTTCTTCTGAAATATTAAAAGTTACCTCTATCATGAAGTTTACATCATTGGAAGGTCTTTTTATACTCTTTTTACCAACGAAACAGCATTTAAAGCCACATTTTTGCTCTTGAAATTTCAATTCTTGTATTCTATCCCGAAATTTGTGGCCGAGGTTAAAGACAAGTCAAACATAACAAGTATCACACTAGTGAAATCTGAGAGTTGGGTATTTCCCATCCTAGGGGTGATAGTGAGCATTTTTTCCCCCTAACCAACCCGCCCCTTGAGAGAGAGAGAGAGAGAGAGAGAGAGAAAAGGATTCAGGGAAAAAATGGCAACAACATTCCCCCCTTTAGAGTAAGAAACTTGGGAGAAACTTGGGAGAAATCAGGAAAATAGGGGTAAAATTAGGGAGAATAAAAAAAAATCAGGAAAAAAATAATAATTGGGAAACCAATTTAAATGTTGTAATTATCAGGCCTGCCATCCATACCTGATCTGTTGTCTGATCCGGCCATACCGACGTCGTTCTCTTCATCTAGAGCGATACGCACTCCTCCGCTGTACCCCGTGATAACCCCACATCCCCCGCTACGACAGAGTGAGACAGGCACCACTCCGTATACATAGGCCAGCATGATAGGCACACCAATTCCTGTGAAAAACAAAGTAAAGAGACACAATGTAGAAACATGTAATAATGTTGTGCTGCCCCTAGATTATGGAATAGATTACCACTAGAAATAAGGAAGCCCCATCATTAGATAATTTTAAATCAAGACTGAAAACTCACTTGTTTATATGTATAGCAAAGCATTTACGAGCTCTTGCAGCGCAGTAGAATATATCCACATAATTATTGCGCTTTACAAATGAATATATCATTATTATTATTATGTATAACATTATTCCATTTTCATACATATCACATTATGATAACATTCCTACATGAAGTTTCCATAGGTTTGGATAGTATCATTTGAACTTGAACTCACGCAGCTATCGTTACCACACATCACATTTCAAGCAAAGAAGAAATCCTGTTATATTTAGGTAACCATTTAACTCTTGGGTAAAGAGAGAGAGACAACTGTAGATAAACTGCATTGTCTATGGACATCGGGCAAATGTTATCATGAATAGGATATGAAATTGCTAGGGGTTTTGGAAAGCAGCATCTATTTGAAAAAATTCTTTTCCATATGTTACTATTACCATGATCCCACATGTACACACATTCACTGTACTTTTAGCCAAAGTACAGCATTACTCCAGCAAATTCATTGGCTAGAAACTGACAACTTACCAACTGTGAGGGCAGCAATCACTGGTGAGACGATGATGGAAAGGGTCACACTTCCAGCGATGGCTAGATTACGACGATGTCGGGGCATACTCACATACTTGGCATGCACCTTGAAATAGAGAATGAGATAACGAAAACAAAACTTAAGCTTTTTTTTCAAATAACAAAGACTCAAACATATTTGTTCAGTTTCTCTTTTCCAAACAACAATTTTGTGTTTATAGATTTCTAACTCGTTGGAAATGCAGCTACATGTATATCAGTTATACTTTTTTTTAAAGAGAAAGAACTTTCTTGAGCGCGCCATGTACATACTATCAAACGGCCCTCCAAAGAAATTGCTGCCACTATCACCACTATTCTATTTTATAAGTATATTTTATATTGTTGGTACTGTAAAATTGTTGAAATTGTGAAATGAAAACAAGTCATTGAAGTAAAAATATTGAGTGAATCATATTTGAAATCAAGATCACTTGAAAGATGCTTCATTTATGAAAATGCACCATTTAATGATATTGAAAAATACATTTATATGGTTATATCTTTGAAGCTTGTAAATCTGGTTTTCTTCAAAGAAGATTCCTGAAATGCCTGAAGAATTAAAGTTACAACAATTATTTGCAAGATGATACTACTCGTAAAATGTAATGTCATGCCTGTCGCCTGTCAATGATATATACATCTGGTTTATATATAGTCAATACAAGGTAAAAACCTTGTGACTCATAGCATCCTCAAAGGCCCGGTACATCATTAACTGTAAAACTATACATAATTTAAAAAAAAATTGTTTTGACTGCGGCAAATACTCATCAAAGTGTATGGGAAATGACGTCAACAAATAAAAACCAAGGTCTTGTGATAAATCTTTTTTTAAAGATGTATTTCTGAGAAACATTTTTAGTATTTTTCCTCAAGAGCATTTATGAAACCTATTGTAAAGGCAAAGATACACTACAGTACATAATATAGGCAAATTTCTCTCAAGATAGGCTTTGTTCCATATGTATGTATGTTGAGCCTCCTAAAAAGAGAAAGAAAGAAGGAAGAAGAAGAAAAAAAAGAAGAAGAAGAAGAAGTAGTGGAAGAGGAAGAAGAAGAAGAAGAAGAAGAAGAAGAAGAAGAAGATGAAGACAGGGAGAGAGATGCACCATAGAAAAATAAAATGATGTACCAAAGCCTAGTGTGCATTACACGTCTGTATCAAATTTGAAGTCCCACAATTTTAAAGTTTGAAATTCAAATATAAATGCTTCCAGACTAGTTTTATGTAGGTTTATACACAACATTTGCAACAAACATGTACAATGAATGTAGGCCTATATGTACAGAACGTAATGTTGATGCATAAAAATCTGGTATTGAAACTGCTGACCCATATTTAAGGTCGGCAGCTGCACACATGAAGGACTCCATACTGTGCAGTATACAAGCAGCTGTTTTTTTGAGGAAACGTACTGATATATGTTGCACTTCACAGGGTTGAAAAAATAAGCTACTAGTACCATGCAGTAGGTCCATGCTAGTACTGTCAACTGCACTGTCTGTAATAAATGAGGGTGCAATATTGTTGCATTTTTGTGTTTGTCTAATAATCAATGTTCTGGTAACTGATTTGGATTAGATATTTGAGTAGAATAGCATTAAGCAAATATGTAGGTGTAGGCTTCAAGTCATTTATCATTCATTAATCATTTTATTTGATTATTATTATTATTTTTTTTGGGGGGGGGGGGGGGAGAGGGGTTGAGGGAATGTTGGTTTGGAGTGCAAAGGCAAAATAAAAAGCAAAGTTGGAAGAAATGAGGACACTATTTAAAGTCCAGAGTCTCATTACAACTACCTATTTTTTTTTAAATCATCTAAAATAGATGAAAAAAATGAACAACGGAATGGATGTATAAATAAATGAATGTACAAAGAAGAAATAAATTAATAAATGAACGAATACAGAAATAAAGAAATAAGTGAACGAATACAGAAATAAAGAAATAAATGACTAAAATTTTAACAAATAGTACTTTGAAAAAAAGATGAATCATGAAATATTTATTATCTCTAATTCCTCCTTGACCTAGATGATATATAAAGGTCATGAACTCATTTGATTTCCTTTTATTTGTATTGAACAGGCATCACTGGATTCACCCATATCCTGCTTACTTCCTTATCGCTGCTGCGGATAAAATGCAGCTCATTTCACAATTTATCAGCAAAACAAAGAAACCAGAGACAGAAGAAGAAGAAAAAAAACAGAGAAAAGGGCTGCTGTAAGTTTAGAAATATTGGACAAAAAAAATAGAATATTAACAAATTTTCCGCGAAGTGGCTGAAAGATGAAATCATTTGATCTATATATCTCAAATGGGCAACCAGTCTTTTTCAACAATGCATTTTGAAATATATTTTACAGTTATTTTATTTTTAGGGGCAACTGGATGACTTGTCTAGCAAACATTTGATCTCAACTATCAATTTATTTCTTTTAATAGGAAGGTCAGTCATTGTTGAATATCCCTTTAATCATCTCCAATATGTATAAAGCCATTAAAAATACACAACAGTCCTACACAGAGACACAAGGATAAAGAGATTGTAGAATTATTTATGAGACAACTGTTAACAACAGTTTCTGCATTAAAATAGAAGGGAATACAAACTGCACCATGCCACAGATTACATCTTATTTTTTCCTTTGTGTATCTGCTTTCTCAGAAGTAGTATATTTCTGACATGGTATACATGTACATGTACATCACACATTAAAAGCATGCCTAATTTCAATATGAACACTCCAATGACCCCACTACATCGTAATTCGATCAGTTAATGTTTCATATCCCTGCTCGCTTCCTTTCCTTTTTGACAAATACTAGACATTTTCTATCTGATTGAAGTAAGCAACCAGACACTATATTAGATAATAATATATATTTTTGACATGGTATTACATCACACATTCAAACTATGCTTCATTTCAATACAAATTATTACAAACACTCCACTACATCGTGAGTCCATCAGTTAATATTTTATATCCCTGCTTGCTTCCTTTCCTTTTTTGACAAATACTTGACATTTTCTATCTGATTGAAGTAAGCAACCGGACACTGTATTAGATGAATAACTTTCTACTGCTTTAAAAAGAAAAAAAGTTCACTCTTGTAGTCTTGTTTTGATCCTAGTGAATTAGAATTTAAGGATATCAGACAAATACATGAAAGCTGATCTTCTCTAGAAGTATTTGATCCATCTTTTTTTTTAAATGAAGGAATTAATCACATTCCCCTGAAATTGGAATCAACGTACACAGAAGAAATCTCAAATGTGATATAAAGGTTCTCAATAGCGTATGCATTCATCACCAATAAATAATAATGATTAAATGGAATAAACAGATATCGCTCCCTGACCAATCATGCATTCAAATTCTTTGCTAATGTTTCCCCCTTCTCCCTTCTCCCTTTTTTCTGAAATTACCTATAAACCTACTTTACCAAGCTGTCTCAAAATATATTCCCACCTGTTCCTTTATTGCTTTTACATTAGATTTATGGTAATTATCATCTTTCTTTATTCTATTTTCAACAAGTGGCTTTTTTTATCTTTAAACTTGTTATAATTTCATTTCATGAAGTTTTTTTCTTCTTCTTTCAGAACGTAACAAAGGCCTTCCAACATGATTGAAGAAACTGACTGCAAATATTCTCCACCCTGTTCTGTGTAATTAATTTACGAGTCACATATCTGGAATAACCAGTATTTTGTTGAAACGGATATCACTATTGCATAAATCAATCAAAAAAGACTCCAAAAAAAATATAAAAAAATAATAGTAATACATTAAAACTGATCTTAAATTCTAGAACATACATGTACCGTAATACTAAAAATTCACGCTACTAGCTCTAAAGATCATTATCCCTGTCATAATATGCCTACCATCTTGCATTCAAAAGTCATTAGCACTATTTTTGGAATCCCTCTTATTTTTTTAAACAAATATTCTACAAATTACCCTGATTTTTTTTGGTATAACTACAAAAGATTGGAAGAAAAAAAAAGTGAAGTTTGACAAACATCGCCCACCACACTAGCCATCACGTCAGAAGAGATTTCATTGACGTAAACTCAATGTGTCAAGAATAGAGATAATTGATAGCAGTACCGGTCTTCATCTATTAATGGCAACGCAGACAAAGAGACAGATATAGAGGATGAGAGAGAGAATAGAGATGAAGAAGAGATGGAGATTGGAAGAAGTAGGGCAGGAGATGATGGGGAGAGGAAGGAAGAGGAAAGAAGGAGGGAGAGGGAGAATGGGGAGGATGGGAAGAAAGGAAAGAGTGTGAGAAAGGAGAGCGGGAGAGAAAGGAGAGAGAGAGAGAGAGAGAGAGAGAGGCATAGAAAGAGGGGCAGAGAGAGGCATAGAAAGAGGGGCAGAGAGAGAGAGAGAGAGAGACTGAGAGAGATATAGAGAGAAAGAGAGGGATGGTGAAGAAGGGAGGAGGGAAGACTTGATCAGGAAAAAGAGGAGAAGTAAAAAGAAAAGAGAGGGGAGCATGCAATAGCCTATACTCGAAAAAGACAAGGAACCCCAAGAAAATGGAATCTGTCAAAATAGGGATGGTTGAGGAGATGGTGGAGAGAAATAAGTGAAAAATGAGAAATAAAGAGAGTTAGGGACTAATGTGGGATAACATTTGACAGGTGAAGTGAAAATAGCCAACATAACATGATTGTAAGCAAAATCAAACGGTGGAAATGAAATCTAAAATACGCATCAGTGCTGTGACCCAGACATGGACCTATACCAGAAGTTCACAATAATACCACTAAACTCTTCTTCAACCTCCTGTTGTCTGTGTTTGGTCTTGGCTGCACCCAAGCTTTTCTATCCCATTTCCTGGAAATAGTTTGCTACTGGCGATTAGTTTTCTAAAATGTTTTAATGCTCTACGAGACGAGAGCAGAGGCTTATAATTCTTTTGAGGCAGTTTGCAAAGAACATATATTCTAGTAGTAGAACATTACTTGATTCCTGTCGCTAGGCTTGAGCTCAGTCTCAATTCAAGTTTAACAAAGACACTACATGTACATGTAGACTGGATCCTATGTGGTCGCTCTGATGTATGAGCTTAAAGGGATCGTTTAACAATGTTAATTCTGAGATACACGGTCCTACATGTTACCAGTATCTGTGATATGGTGTAATATTGAAGCCCTAAAATAAATCGCGCTTCAAAATGATCAAGAAGTGCCTCAAAAAAGTAAAAATCTTTGATTGACCGGTTTTACCATACTCGTTTTCCCCAATTGACTGTAGTGTTATGAAAACCGTTTGGCGAACGGTTTTCAAAATTTGTAATTCCAATCATTATTCCAATCTTGATAATCAGACAGGCGATCGGCTTGTAAAAGTCATGGAGTTCCTGACTGACCTAAAGGTTTATAATTATCATTGCAGCATGAGCTAAATCAAGGATTATTTCTAAAGGATCTAAGACAAAGTTACCGGATCCCTTTAAACCATGTATCAACTTTAACTAGTTGAATTTTCGTCAAGGTGCTCTGACATCTGCTCAGGTGACAATCGCTCCGGGCTTTATTTTGTTATTAAATATTGGAATGGGTTAGGGCTGCAAATGGATTTTAGGTGACGTTAAAAATCAGGGATTTGGTTTGAATTGGGGTTTAGGTTTAAGGTAAGGCTTAGGTTTAGGGTGAAACCCCAGTCAAACCAATGTGACGGACATCAGACCGAAAACGGACCATGCAAACAAATTCCATTACCCTGCATGGCCAAGAATCAGTTGGTTTGGAGTTGATGTGTGGAATGGCTTGGTGGTGTGACAGAGGTATTAGGGTAAGGGTTAGGTAAAGTGTTTGGTCTAGGTTTAAATCAAAGAATTCAGTTACGAGTAGGATATTAACCACAAACCAATCCTTGCCGGAGCATGTGTCATAGAACCTTAAAAAATCCAGCTAACTTACCTTTCTTCCAACATAGACTGGTATGCCAATGATGATGGCTGGAACGGCTATTCCGGCAATCAGGGCTATCCCCACTGGAGCTCCTACGAGTGTGCCAAGCTGCCACAGGATCTTCTTCTTGCGACTCCATGGCTTCTTTCCCCAGAAAGTACATCCAGAGGGGCTGTGGTTAGAAGAGATTAGAGCCAAAGTTGGAAATAGAACAAAGTGCACAGTTTAAATGCATACTGCAGCAAAAGCCCTCTAAAGGGGTTGTATCTGAAAAATGGAAGAGCAACTTTATACGTATACATTACATCATCTGTTTGGAACCAGACGGGTGTTTCATCCTGTGAAAAATGATATGAGTTAAGGCCCTTCTGGCTAAAATCAGATGATATGCTCATGTCGGTTTCCAAAGATTTAAATAAATCTAAAAGAAAATTAAAATGACTGAATGGTGTGCCTGGTAAATCTACTACATGTACAAATTGTTTTAAAGAAATCTTTTTCAACCTCAATTGACAGAATCTTGGATGCACATAGTGTAAAATTGAAAGCTCCCCTCCCTCCATATTATTTAGATCAAGATGGGTCGTGACAAGATAACGGTATCTTATAGTCACAGTAACATCTAGAAGTAACATATTTAGTCAGTCAGGATGACTGTTATTATTGTTTTTTGATAATATTTGAGAGTATATATATAATTCACATATTAATAGTTTGTAAAATTTATGTTGAAACCATTCAGATTGTGGCATTGTAAAAATTGTAATCGATGTCCAGGTTAAAAAGGAGGTGTGATTAAGCATTATGTTCTGACTCATATCCTAAAGGGCTTTTTTGTTATTTTTCTTTTTCTTTTATTTGAGCTACACATGCCTATTGAGCTTTACATACAAGTACTTGTAAACTCGTGCCTAATCATCCTTTAAAAATCATGTTTATTGTGTTGGAAGCATATTCCAAAATCAATATTCATTGTGGTCACTGACTATATCACAACAGGCGGCACAAAATATAACTTTACATATCATCTGCAACCTCGAACATTGTGGTTTAGCCATAGCGTAGGCTTACCATACATGCCAACAGAATGTTGTTATTCTCCATGTTCCCCACAGTAGCACATTCATTGATGATGGTTAATATGAGTCTTGACATGCAAATGTTGCCATGTCCCAGAAACTTACAAGCAATAACCAGGATGTTTACATGGTACTTCGTCTACTAACGGGGGAAGAAAGATGACTCAACCATAATATAAATCTTGCTTCACTTTATAGAGAGTGTCATCATTGTGCGGGTCCTCAAAACATGAATGTTTCCAGGTAACGGGTCGTTTTAAGATTTATAATTGACAGGTTTCCATTGAAAAGAATGTATTCATAGATATTTTCAAGAGAATACACCTAAATGACCTAATGAAAGTAAAATATTTCTGTCTGAATTGCTTTGCTTTACACTTCTAATTTGTTTCAACCACCATCACATTTCATGAAAGCTGAATTTAATTACTTTCTCTTTTATTTGAAAGAAATGAGATACATGTGCCATCAATAGCTTTGTGGTCTTGGTGGTATGAGACACATCAAGAAGAAAAAAAAAAGTAATGCAATTCATCACATGTACCCACATGATCAGATAAAGAACAAAAACAACTACCAGTATTGCCCTGATGCGGGCCAGTACACCTTTGAAAGAAATGATTGAAGCTCTTCATTTTAAGACACATATTGATTACAGAATTCTTTTTGGCAAGTCTAAAATGGAAAATGGGGCAAGAGTAATGTAGGGAGTGTCTGTACAGCACTGTAAAAATCACTTCCTTATTTGAGTTATTTAATGGTAAATATACTAAATACAAGATTTTCAATAGAGAAAAGTAATATTCTGAGTTTCCTACAATCTACATGTCTGTGGCAATTTCACTTTCTTTTTTCCTTTGCCATTCAAAACATCTCTTTGAGTTTGCTAGAGCTACTAAATTGGTCAGTTTCTATCTCTTCTTGTGAACAGGTTGATCGAGTGTAATAACCTGTGAGGTTCATTCAATTCTTATTGTAAATTATTAAAGACTCCCTTTATCCATCAACGATGGTCTCTGTTAGTAACCGGATATAAATATGGGAGAATACAGACATGTACCAACAGTCCTAAACTTGCAAGTCATTCTTGTCCATAGCAATCCTACACAAACCAAGTTTAATACTGAACTCCTCACTGAAAATGATTCATCTTTATTCAGGAAGGAAGTACAAGTGTACTCTATAAGTTCAGTGTCAAATCACAATTTCCATGTGCCTGCAATAAGGGCGATAGGAGGGGAATTCCCAAGTGTACGCCTAAATATGTACATATATTCATGTATATTGGGCTATTGGCAATTCCTGTACATAGCGTCCTTCTGATGTCACACATACATCTTCCGAGTGTACTCTGTGAGTTCAATGTCGAATGAAAATTGTCACGTGCCTGCCATAAGGGCGATAGGTAGGGAATTCCTAAGTGTACGCCTAAATATCTACATGTACATGGCAATTCCTGTTCTAGCGTCCTTCTGATGGCACACATACAATGTACTGTACATGTTCCGAGTGTACTCTGTGAGTTCAATGTCAATGACAATTGTCGTGTGCCTGCCATAAGGACGTTAGTAGGGGAATTCCTACACATGCATAGATTAGTCCACTGTCAATTCCCTGGCTATATGCCCATCTTTCTATCTTCCATGCATGCAACAGGCTTTATCATGTGACATGTGTTTCCAGGAACTCCAGCCTTGGCCAGATAATTAATTAGCATGGACATTCGTTTCATGATGATGTAAACAAAACTGCTGGCTTTATATAAGCACTCACAATCACATTAATGGGCATGTACTACAAAATTATGATAGCTATTTGTGAGAGAATGACGGATATATAACTTCACATAAAGTATAATACCATTGCTACGTACTGTAACAATTTGAATAGGAACAATCGGGGTAAACAGGAACTTAACATTGGAAAAACATCTTTTTTAGACAAATTGTTTTCCAAAGAATGATGCATGTGACATGTTCCAATTTTTTAATTTTATATCTTACTCCTCATGAAAAAGGAGAATAAAAAAAATAGAAATTTTAAAAGTTGTTTTTCCTTCACTCATCTGGACGTTTCTGTTCAACCCGTTCTACAGTACTTTAATAATCAAACTATAGACCCGTTCTGCTAGGCTGTATGACATGATAGTTGATTTCCAGAATTCCTAAACTATTTGTAAAGATATTTACACCAGCTCTCTGATGAGGGCATGTTTGCTTATCAGACTAACAAACAGTACAATGTATTGACCTTAATCAGGGAAAAGCAAATACAGTGCAATACAGTGTTTGCATGCCAGAGTCCAGTTTGTAAAGTGTTTACATTCTGGAGTCCAGTTCTATCCTGCCCAGTCATTCATTGTAGGTTTCAATGAATGATATATTCAGTTATAAATAACTCGGTCCAATGATCACACCAAAATTCCTTAGCTCCAACTGTCCTCCTTATTATACCCTCCTATTGTCAAATGCCCCTCAGTGTAAATTGGTGTAGTCAAAAGTTCTTTACAGAATATGCGTAGATAGTTTTGACAGGAAGAAACGACTTGTCAAAAAGAAAATGAGTGTGTCAAAACAGAAGTCAGCAGTTTAAATACATGTTTATAGTTTATGCATGTATTCCTGATAGTATTTAAGGAGATAGAGGGTGGAATTGCTTCTCAGAAAAGGAGAAAGAGAAGTAGAAAGAGAAAGAAAGAAAACAGAAAGGATTAATATTAAGGCTTATTTTTCTTTTCTATACAGCAAAGGATTAAGTTTCATGATATAGGCCTAGATAGCAAAAGAGAGATAATGAAACTTAGTTAAAAAGGGGGAAGGGAAAATGAAACTGCAAGTGATTCTCTATAAAGATTAAATGGCTATCAAGAGAGTGTAAATGACCACAAGAGAAAGAAAGAAAAAGAGAGGAGAATGAAGAAATGAAAAGAGAGGGAAAAAACCTCAGCGAGAAGAAGAAGAGCATTAAGAGAAAGAGAAAGAAAGTAGAAGTAAGTAAGCAAGAGAGATAAGGCAAAAGAGAGGAAAGAAGATACAAAAAGACAAAGTTACGAGAACCACATCTTACAATGATTCTTCTACGCTATCGCAGTTTAAGGCCTACAGCCTGGATAAAGAGCTTTTAGGGCACAAATCTCCCTAAAGCTGTGCATCAAACCTAACCATCTTTCCAAGATCATGTTGCATCTTTACAGCTACCATAGTCAGCACATGATGACAACGTTGATTAGGAATAGGATCATGGGACTAGGACATATAATCCTTGATATCCTCTTGCATTTAGTTTCACTAATACCATCATTTCAAATCTTTTATTTCTCCCCGTCTTTTATTAGAAAGAAGCATTGTGAATTGTGACTGCTTTTGTGAGTATACGATCATGATTCATTCATTGCAGTACATTGGAGCTCGCAAGCACAAACCCATGTCAGTTGTAATGCATGGTAGAAGGTCTAATATTCAAGACTTTAGAGACGAAACTCCATTTAAATAGGCTAAAAGCTGTATGAAAATGTAACTCTGTATTACATGCAAGTTCTGTAGAAATATCATATCATTTTACATCGGGTTAGTGTCCAAAACAGATGATGTAATGTAATAATAATAATAATAATAATAATATTTCTTGTTTACCCAGGGTAGCCTCATCAGTATTCATACTGTTCTCCCTGAGGGCCCTGCAATCATATTTTTACCCCGGTCATCGGATTCAGGCTTACCCGCACACAATGTATGCACATTCTCCACTCCCTGGGAAGCATTCCAGCCAGTGCATCATTTTTACAAGCGCACACTTGCTAATCTAAGCACATTAGCTTTTACATCCTACCGGGTACCCATTTAACACCTGGGTGGAGAGTGGCAAATGTAGATCAATGTCTTCCCAAAGGACATTCGTGCAGCGGTGGGACTTTAATGCATAAAGGTGCTCTTCCATTTTTCAGATACAACCCCTTTAGGGGGCTGTTGCTGCAGTATGCAATTAAGCTATACCCTTAGTTCTATTTCCAATGTATAATTGTTTTTACAATTTAGTTGTTATTGTAGTTAAGTGTCCATTCAAGTATGTTGTTATTGTAATTAAGTGTCCATTAGAGTATGTGCCCAATGACTAATCCCTATATCCATCATTTTTAAATTCCCAAACCTGCTTGCTCCAAGACTTCCCAGTCCCAAATAATAATAATAATAATATCCCACATCATCATGACACATTCCTTCAATATAGTGAGAAAATAGAACTGCTTTGCTTCTTATGATTCACTCACTTTTGAATGAATAATACATACTGGTAATACTGACTGATGACAAATCACTATTTATCAGGCTTTGCATTAATTTGACTGCACAAACAAAGAAATTCCCCCGACTGATCCCTGATAATGTATATTTGGATAAGCATAGCCTGTAGGTGAACGAGCTTCCATAAACCTTACAGTCACTTAAATACACAGATCAATGAACAAATATAATATAGGAAACATTTCCAAATATCTCATACGTGGAAAAAGACACCACTCCTATAAATGTACATGACTTATGACTCTTGAAACCAATTTCTTTTCCCTGACTTGATCAACAAACAAAATTTGTGCTACTTTCTTGTTCCTACTTGTACATGTAGTAGCAGCTGAAACCGTGGCCTTGTACATTCCTGTTTAATGTTTCCTTTATGTTTCCTGTATTCAATAACAATTCTATGAAAGGCTTGAAATCTTTTCTTGCCGCTTCTCGATGTACATGTACCTGTACCTTTGTAATCACCCTTTTAAAGGAAACATTTTCTTTAAATTGCAATTGCACAACAAGGTTGCATATTTCACTAAACAACAAAGTTATGACAGTAATATTGGCTACATATGCAACTGAAATTCTCCATGAAGCAATGATGCACATTAGGCACAACATCTTTCACGGTTTGCTACTGGCCTCAGTCTCCCAGTTAAGTACAAGATTAAGAAAACCCTTTCAGACCTGGTGCAGAAACTGCTCCCCCCCCCCCCCAACAAAAAGAGAGCAAAATCAAATGACATGAGCATCATTCATGTCATAACATTGATCAGTGTGTGCGTGGGGAGCCATTGTTGTTTATTTAATCCCATCTTTGCCTATGGGAACCGGGCGGTCCCTGCTTTAAGGCTATGAACATTGCATTACTTAGTATTCATTGGGTTTACATAAACACAGATTGCCATGTACCCCTTTCTGGAAGGACAACTGTAAACAGCAACAAAAAATGTTAAATCAGTTCTGGGCGATTCTTTGCGATGTGACAATTATCCAAATATTTCATACATGAATGAAAATCTCTTGATACGACAATGACCAATGGTAGTGACACGAGAAAGCATCATTATTCAATGGTCATATTGTGAGATTCTTCATTTTTAAATGAAATAAATGGAAAATAGACAATGTCCTACAGAACCAATCGTAGGGAAATACCCCTTTTCGAAGGCAAAGGATTATTTGTCATTTATCATTCCCGATTTCTCACCTGAGATAATGGAGATCCGATATCTCCTTCATACACAACCAACAGAACTCGGCTCCGCAGACGGCACAGGTCATGTGATTACATGAGCCATCGTCAAGCTTGATGATTAACGCTGTACAACGAGGGCACTGTTTGATCTGATCCTCTGTAGCGATAGGGAAAAAAAATGGAATATTCCAAAGAGGAATTAACATGTGAAAATACTGAACTAGGAGGTGCTTCTTGAAAAGTCAAATTGCAGTGTCACTTTTTAATTCATTCTAAATGCATTCTTGAATTTTTCTATTCAGTTCATACTGAACAATTCCCCCCCTTCCCCAATAATAAAATGGACAACATAACTTTTTAAGCCCTCTTGCTATAAGGGGCACAAATCTCACTATTGGACAAAATTTATTGAAATTTTGGGAAAAGTGAATAACATATTTATACGTCAACTTTTCAGGAGTGAAGAGAAATATGCTGTCTATTGTTACGCACCATTTTCTTTATTGCAATAAATGGCAATTTGAATACAACAAAGTACATTTTGTTCATCTCAACAGTATTTGACAAACGTTAGTGTAGCAGTTCATATACTCACGTGAGGACGACCCTTGACTGTAACTGAGAGACGTTTTGCGAATGATCCCCAGGCGTTGCTGTCTGGCGGCATCGCAGGTTTGGTTAGGGTGCCACAACTGCTTGCAGTGGTAGCAGAAACTCGTTCCGCAACCCTGGCGCTGGCACGACAACTGAGGGCAGTTTGCACAACCAGTTGCTATGACGGCAAATCTAGAAGGAAAGATTTTAAGAAATGGAAATATGAATACATGCATCTTCGATATATACATGTACATGTACTTGTACTAGATATTACATGTACTGTATGTACTATTTTTTACACCATCTTTAATTTCTAAGCTGATATTTTGGCACACAGATACCTTTGCAGATGACAAGGATAAAGTTATTATTTCTCAAGTTGTTGTAACGCTAATTAACAAAGGCTACATACACCAGATGTTCGCACATGCATTGCTAGCTCATTTTTGTTTTTTTGTTGAAAACAAGACCCTACAACAATTCACAAAATTAAAACCTTTGGGAAAAATAATAGCGTATAGAATTTCCAAATTTTACACTGTTACATCAAATACCTCTGTATTTCGAGATCATCACGTGTTGAATTCTATCTAGTAATATATTGGCATCTTAGCACTTCAGATGAAATGATATATTAATGGTAATGTCCAAAGGGGTAAAATTGCAATACAGAGAAAAGGTGCTAATTATGTCCACAACCCATTTTTAGAGGCGTAAACAAGTTGCTGACAGATTTGAAAGGAATATTCTAGGGCATTTGATGATGAGAAGAATTAGGTTAATCACACCCGAAGGAATGTTCAAATGATAGGGAAAAGTTTGGGGTTTCCCCTATGATATACTGTTCTTGATGTATTCCTGTAGATGTTGAATAATTGAATTACCGTATATACTTTCCTTTTCAATACCTCAACTGAAATAATATGATAATTCCAAAACCCTACAGTACATGTAGGAAGCATCTACAATGTGCATTTGCATTTTTTAATTTTTTTTATTGTACCATGAATTTCTTTTAAAAACAATCAAACAAGCAGAAGACCATAAAGAACAAACAGGAAAAAATAGAACTGAATGTAGTAAAAAAAATAATAGCAATTCTAGTGAGTCTTTATACAGCGCTCAAGTCTGTCAAACACACTCCAGGTTCTCTGATATTATTACAAACTATACATGTACATACACATGGAAGCTATCATGACTGGGGAGTAGGTATCCATTTACATCTGGGGTAAGGTCAACAAATTTATGCAGATTAATGTCTTGCCAAAGGACATTAGTATACATAGTATGGCATAGAATAGAAAAGAGGAAACCTACATGTACATCTGTATTTAAAAGAACTTAAAGAGAGAGAGAGAGAGAGGGGGGGGGGGGGGACAAAACAAACAACACACACACCTTGGGAAAGAAGAAGAAAAATAAAGGGTATGAAATTAAAATTAGAGAATGGCATGTACATGTACTTGTGCACATGGAAAGGCCTGTTAAACTCCTGCTCATTTTCTGGGCATAGGAACATGAGAAATTGTAACAGGCCTCCACAAATAAATCACTTTTTCTGAGATGATCTCTTTCACTGTACATGTACATACTGTAGCATGTCTGCACATTACATGTTCAATGGTTGAACTTCAACCATTTCACGCACATTGCTGAGCACGTCCATGTTTCTTGTGCAGCCATAAAAGATAATTTTAGGTCCAGCCTAAACATGCGCAGAAAGAAAATCAAATCACATACCTTCTCCCACTCATTTTTTTCTCATCAGAGTTTATCAATTCTTAATACGATGTAATCAACATGAATTATATACTGTATGAGCTAGAATGGTATCAGGTGTTGGTTAAAAAATGTCTGGAAAGGAGCTAAGACTTATTTGGTGTGCTGAGCATCATGTGTGCATGTATGTTTTATCTGTACACGTAGCGATTGTAATTGATATCGCCCTTGGCAAACTTGGTAAGGGTCTAGAGAAAAAACAAAAAGAGACAAAAAACAGAGACACAGAAAGACAAAGAGACAGACAGACAGAGAAACACAGAGTGGAGTGGGGATTGTTCAAGAAGGAAAAGTTTTCCTCAGAACTGAAGGTCAAAATATATGTAGATACACTGTAGGCAAGAAGAAAAGTAGGGAGAGATGCTATGTAATAGGAGAAAGAGAGAGAGGGGGGAAGGGGAGATATAAATGTATGGCTGGGGACTGGCCAACTTGTCAATAACGCTTGTATAAATTTGTTGAACATTGCCTTTCTAATACATGTAGCTTGCATGCTCTGAAATAAATTGCCTGTAATGTTGCCCTCATTTTTTATTTGTAGCCTACTTAGGGTCTCTTATCAAGACAATCACTTACCCGCAGTCTGGCGCCGGACACCATCGACAATCTGGGTCCATCATGAGTAGTCTACGTAACGTGAACTCCTCATATTTATCCATAAGAGCACTGTCTTGCAACACAAGTTTAATGTCATTCGGGTGGAGAGGCTCCGCGCATTCCGGACACGCAATGTTCACTCTGCTCTCCGTGATCTCAATCTTCAGGTACTGTCGTAGGCACTCCTGACACGAGCGGTGGTCGCACGTGATGATGTCCGGAAACTGTTCCTTGGGCCGTTCCATTAGGCACAAGGGGCACTCGATCGTGCCGGCCCCCTTCTTGGAGGTGCTGTTGATGTAAGCCGCCGCGCTGCGCGAGCGACCGACCTGTCGCGTGTTACGCGGAGTGCCGAGCCCGCCCCCGCTGTGGACCGAGTCGGTACTGCTCTTGCGCGGCTTGGATCGCCCCGACCAGAAGCGGAAGAACCCGCCCCCTTGCTTCCTGTGCTTGGAGACGGTGGAGTCTATACTGTTGGCCTGAGAACCTCCAGACTGTACTGATCGGGTGTCCATGTCGGCAGATTTCATTGTGAGTTGCATGAGTCCAACCTCGATAAGGTTTGAATGTTACTTAAAAATAGTCAAAACGATCACTTTACTTCAAGCTTACATGTATGTTATAATATCTGTCGTTTCCGGGAAGAAAGAAATTCTACAAGTTATCTATTCCAAAGACTCCTTCCTCAACCGCTGCACACTGTCACCTGATCAAAATGAAGTCACATGATCATCTCCTCTAGCATTCCTTCCGTTCCTATTAAAACTTGATGACATATCCACGATACTGGTTGTTCCAATCTTGGCAGGTATTGCATCCCATTAGCTCACTCCCCCCTATTGCCCTCTCCTTCTTTTTACCTTTAGGGCACGAATGTCCTGATGAGTACCGTTAGATCCCTCTGATAAAAGTAAAAAGGTACTCCAAGCTCTCTTGCGGGAAGAGACGAAACAAGGCAAGACAAAATTCTGATGTCTCCTTGATGGCCTTAGAGCAGCGAGATGACTATCTATCTATTCAGGTGAATCGTTCTCTTCTTGACACTTACATGTATCTCTACAAGATGTGATGCTTCCGTCCAAGCTGTGCCCCTTTTCTTAAGTGGCCTGCATAAATGAAAAACAAAAGATGATTGGAGAGATATTAGTCAAATATATAGAGTACATGTATCGAGGCAAGGCAAGGCAATTAATAGAGCATTCAATCGCAGCGTAAATGTAATATTATAAAGTGTTACATAATGATAAATGGAATCTGGATAATGTACATGTAGTAGTAGTAATGATGATGAAATGCTCTTGAGTTAAAGAACTGGATGGCAAATCTACACTTTTCATTTCCAGAATTTAAGACATTGCCCACAAGGCAAAGTATACACATCTGCACGATCTACATGCATGCACACTTGAATAATACAGTGTTTGGCAAACAAATCTTAGAAATATTAATGAAGGGCAGGTGCACATGTTGAAGGCATTACTTATTAACCATGAGCTGTTTTGGATTCAGAGCCCATGCAGGTGTTTTTCTTTTCCAACTATTACTCTCTTGTAATGATTTTTTTCTTCTTTTAATTGGCTCCCTGACTTGGAAAGATGATTAGTCCTTTTGGCCTGCAAAGCTTGGTCTGCTAAGCTTGGCCCCCAGACCTCCCTTCATCTATCCCTGCCCCCTTTCCCCTTTTTTCCCTTCCTCTTCTTCTTTCTCTCTCTCTCTCTCTCTGTGTCTCTCACTCACACCTGAACTTGTCTCTAAAATGATTAAAAAAGACAGGAGAGATGGAAAGACATGTACATCTCTTACTTCTTAGCATGACCTCTACATGTATGTACAGTGTACAATGTAGATTGATGTTACTTATGATGTATGCTCCATCTCTTCTCCCCTTTCATCTCAGTTCCACTCTATTTCCCTCAGGCATCAATTTTCCTTTCATGTAACTTGTCTATCCCTTCATTTTTTAATTTACTTTCTTTCACCCTCTTTTCTCACTCAGTCAAATACAAAATGTTCTAATATGCATATATCTCTCTGTAGGCATCTACAATGTATCTCTCACTCTTAACTCAAGTATCAATGAGCGCCCCCCCCCCCCTTTCTCCCTCACCAACCTCTCCATGAAAATGAATTGGATTTCTGACAAATTTCTGACAAATTCTGGGTATTAGGCAACATTTAACTCTAATACTTTGTTGTGGCTCTCTGCTGAATTAGCGGTGAGTCTACTTCCTCCAACAACAACAACCAAATACATTGTCCTCAACGGCAAGGGGCGGGGCTCTTACTTATAATCATCTCATGCTATAAACAAGCTGAGAAAAAGAGGTGTTAATTGTTTTCCATTCCAACCTGCTTAATGTTCTTTGAGGGCAATGAAATTTATCGAAGGAAATTGAACAGTTTCACACCTTAATTGTTTTTAGTTCCTACATTGTACAACACAATGCCATGTGCATTACCGGGTACTCAAGTATGTACGGCTTTACACTTTATGCCTCATACAAAATGTTCACTTCTATTAAGATCAACACAACAATGATGAAATTTGTTAAAGTAAATATTAGATCTACAGGGAGAGGTAGGGGGGGGGGGCATATCCAAACAAGCCTACATGCAGGGGCATCGCTAAAGTTTTGTTGTTGCCAAATCTTTTTAAGTTATGCCCTTCTGTTTTGTTTTACTTCTTAATAACAAATGTGAACATCAATCGGCAAAAATCAGACAACCGTTTTTTTCCTTGTCGATAGATTTGCAAATTGTCAGAAACCTTGTAGGTAAATTAACACCCTCGCCGCTCCCCCCCCCTCCCATACAGAATGGACTAATGACGGCACTGCATGCCTACATGTAGAGTTTTCTTTTTATGCTACCATATTGTTCACGACACTAGATAAGTACCAGCATCTTTCTATTGGTTATGATTCATATCTTTTATCATCTATCTATCCGAACTTGATGAGCAGATCTGAGTCAAAGTCCTTTAGATAACGATGAACTAGCGAGAACAATGTGGATGTCTTACAAAGACAAGCAATTACTCATGTATGTCATGTATGCTTTATTACTGCTTTGAACTTTATCATACATGTACATCACATGTACATCAGGCAACTGGGACATACATGTAGTACATGTAGATACCGAAATCAAAGTCCGGGCCCTCCAAATTTCACAATTTTAACATGGGTCACAGACACATATCATGTACCACAGGTCACTTTCTACAAAGACTGAAATATGGTGAGCTGCTTACATGTACATGTAGCTGTACATTGTAATTAACAACTGCATTTTCAAAAATTCCTGAATTATTCAGTACATGAATACAATCTATGTCACATCGACTATTGCTATGGCAGACAAGCTTTAGATAATTGATCAGGTCTTGTTTCTAGTAGTAGAGATTATTTGTAAAGTTGTCTAGACTTTGATTTTAAATTTGTCAGAGTAAATGTGGTACCATATATACATTGTAGACATAGTAAATTGGACACAGTGTAGGTGTAAATGACAATAAACCACCAAAACAACAAACAAACAAAACCCCACCTACTTGTGCATTGTGCATATCGCAAGCCAATTAATAGGACAAAATACAGTACATTCAACTTTTTCAATTGATACAAACATGCGTTTACCCTATAAATACATGTTGACTTGATGGAAAACTGGTTTACATTGTACAGTACATCTATATGACCATGAAAAGTTATGCTGGCTTGTTACATGATGTATACTGTTTGCCAATTAAAATTAGTGGACTACTGTATGTCTGAATTAATTATAGCATTTCTTTGACATGCATGTACTCTAGGTTTTTTCATAACACCACCACCAAAAAAAGGAAATGTTAATTCAATGACGCCCACTGCTTTGGGGCTTAATTATTAATACAAACAGGATAATGACATTTTTCATAGAGTAAGAAATCTAAGGTTTGATAGAATTTAGAGTGCTAAAATTCAGGGTTATTCTGTAGATTCTGATACAAACAGGATTCGGTGCCTTAATACTGACCCTCACCTTAGCTTAAATAGCGTATATACATGTATGCATACACTATGAAACCTACATGTACATGTACATGTAGCAAAGGGCACAGATGTACTCTCTCCTACATTGTTTTTAGGTCAGAATAGACAGTATGATGAGAGATTCTGTGACGATGCAAACAAAAATTAAGACCAGTTCACACCCAGACCATGCAACGTGTTGGCCTACTACATACATGTAAACATGTACATCTAGACTTTATTAGGTGGTGTATCAAAATGAATATAGAGTATAAAAGATTGGAATATAAAATATAAAGTGCTTCCAAAAACATGGAGAATGTGATAAAATACAGTGTACATAGCCTTAATGCACGTACATTCTGGATTTGGCTGCACAATGTACAATACATATGTACATGTACATGTATGTGTTGGTTGAGAACATGTACAGTACCAACAAAATGGGCGTACATAGTATGGTAGGATTCAGTACATCAGTACATGTATATAGTACAGGCCTACTACACATACATGTACATGTAATGTACATGTAACTTAATTGACAAGCTAGGATAAACATTCTGAAAGTGAAACTTACATGCGAATGTGACATATAATCCAAACTTTATAGTAAATCCATTCAGTATGGGCCTGCAGTTAGACAATGTAAAACGTCACCATGTACATGTACACTCCTTATGTAAAATGCACAATGATGAATGCATTCAGTCTAGTGGCATCTACACGTACTACGACGTTCCAAGATACAGGGTGTGCATGTATGTATTCAACAATGAACTGCACAGAAGAACGAGCACCAAGAGACAAACAATACAATATGTTTACTGGAGCACGGATGATCGAGTCTGACTGAAATGGGTGGCAACAACCAGGATCTTGTGGAAAATTCTGTAAAACAAATACCGAGAACACAAGTCCCTTTTTTTTTTGGTTTCTTTTTTTCCCTGAAGCTGAAGACGTAGATGACTGACGCGACCTACCCCCACACAGTGCGGGGCAAAGAGAACGTAGGTAGTTGCAATGTCACACTGGCTTTCCATGGAATATCTGAATGCAGCAATGACGCACACACTACACTTATGCAGTATCAGATTAACTAGATGTTGATAGTCTCTATCCCCCAGACCCTATTACGGGCTGCCTTCAACTGCTGTGGTCATCGGCGCAATCTACCACAGTCTACACGGCAATTAAAGTGATTACTACTTTGCTGTCCTAATCATAAATATTAATAAGTCTCCATCACACCAGATTAGAAGAAGAAACAAACAATCTGTGGGAGGAAAGAGACTTAGCTTTTTTAAATGGTCGCAAAGGATAGACTAAATATCACTGTGGATGGGTTGTCATGAAGAAAAAATGCAGTAGAGTATAAATGGTATGATTCATTCATAGCTAGCACATACACAGTTTACACACACACAAACCATAGACCTACCAGGTCTATGCACAAACACACACTCACATACAAACACACAGAGCGATACAAACAGATAAAACATAATGAGGAATGACCGCATATTATGCAGATAATTCCAGAAGAAATATGCAGTCATGTAACTATTTTCCTTGATCATACACACAACAAAATTCTACACAAGACACAGGATTCCACTATAAATTGAAAACATCATCAATCATTTTATATAAGACCAGGAAGTACCATGAAATTTAATTTTTGTTTTATGGTCACAACAAACACCCACTCTTTCAAGGAAGCTAACATTTTTAATTCAAAATAATATCTACATGTACATAAACATGGACATTCAAAACGTATACCGGTAGGTAAAAATAAAAGCCACAAAATAAACAGTAGGCCTACATAAAAGAAACTTGTACCGTAATTAACGATGTATAAACCGCCCTCGTGTATTAACCGCACCCCTCTTTATCGCCCTTAAAAAAAACGCGGGAAGGCCTTTCATTTAAAGGTAAAGACCAGTAATGGTCATGCGATTGCATTGTGAAAGAAACGTTGTGGAATCGATCAGAAAAGGTTGATCATCTAGCATCTGCAAGGTTCTGGAATCATCAAAATGATAAGAAATTTGGCCCATTCTTCGTAAAGTTACAAGCACTATACACAGAAAGATGTATATGGGACTACCCTATCTCTCTCACCAGACCATGAGAGAAATAAATTTACCAAATATATGAATTAGTAGGCGGTTTCCCGGCAAATTTTTTATCATCATGTATTAGTCAAAACATATTCTTTCACATGATTGGTAATGAGAGCTTCCATTTCATTTTTTGAAATTGGGGCGTTGCCAATACTGGTCTTTACCTTTAACTGCGAGGTGCAGCTGAATGTGTAAGATCATTAATGTAAATTAAAAAATTAAATTAAAACCGTTAATTACGGTATTCACATACCGGTATATCTATACAAAGACATACATGTACAACTATTACATGTACATAATCCATGTACTGTACGTACAAGTAGGCCTACAAGCCTAAAATGCCTTTGAGAGTTTCTAGTTTCTTAAAATATTGAAACTTAGTAAATATTCAGACCTAGAATTGTATCCATATACATGTAGACAAACATAGTTATGAAATATTATTAAATCCTAAACTACATGTACATGTAGACCTGAAATATGTACACAAAGATTTTGGGGGCCTAAATAAAATTTGTGCCATTTGTAAGACTTTGTTGTTTTGAATACCGGTAGTCTAGTAAATGGTCAAATGGTCAATAACTCTGCAGATACATGTATTTGCCACTGACCTTTGTAAACAAAGCTCAGTTACATGTACATGGAAGGGGGCTTAAATTTCAACTATTGATTGAAAATGTCATGGAGGGGGGCAGGGGCAGGGCATATATGCCTTCTCATTGAGGTGATGATCTTGTGGGGTGGAGCAAATTTAGGAATTTTGTTCCCCCCTCTTTCACAAAATCCTGAATCCCCATTTGCATTGCCTACTCCGATATCTCTGATAGAGATGAATAACATCTGCACAGCAGGCAGCAATCCATTGCTCAAGGATATCTTCACTACCTGATGTATGAATTTTGATAGTCCGAACTAGATCTGCTTTAAATAGGTAGATAGTGTTTATTTTGATAGGAAGAGACCTTAGAAGCAAATTTAGTAAAGACCCACCACAGAGGAAGCCCACTTTGACAATCTTTGTTGATACAGACACCAAGCTAATGCATATCTCCATGCCGATAAGGTCGATACACTTTCCTTTAACAAATGCATAGAACAGGGATACCGTTCCTATGGCACATTTCTGCAGAGACACTTGCACCAACTTCTGAACTAAAGGGTGTTTATAAGGGCCACTCCATTTCACTGATAATGATATACTTTTATAACAATATACTTTTCATTCATTATAATCTCTCAAAGGTTGAAGGAAGAGGCATTGGTTGGCAATCTTGGAAGGTTCCAATGCCATCAACACAAAAAAATTGGTGTGAAAAACTGATTTTCAATACAGGTAGTGTAAATCTACGAGATGGGACCTGATGGGACGATATTAAAAAATACTCAAAACAGCAGTCCTAAGCATCCTGGGCTAATTTTCTCAGATCAGAATTAGCAAGGCATTATGAAATCTTCAGCTGGATAATAAACTGAAGCAAAAATTTGTTATAACACTTGTCTTTTACTTGTATGATCCATCCTACTTTTCACTGCTATATCTTTCAATGGCACTTTATCAAACCATGGACTGGATCACCTTCAGAGTAACAGATACCCTTTCCATATTGCGTCCTAATTCTAAATCACTTCCAAAGTTCCCTTCATGAAACTTTAGACTGACTTGAAGTAATTTTATACTGCCCTCCAAAATACCACAGTCGTGCAATACCAGTGCAGTTGCCACGTGATCCTGCACTAGGCGTGCAGTATCACTACCCGGTACATACATGTATATGTGTAACCCGGAAGCGGCATACAGGTTCTGCATCATCAGTTACTGCATCTAGAGTGGCCTTTGGCATTGTTTCATTCTAAAGTAGGAGGACATCTGGTCCAAACCGGTAAAACCCTCCCAAAACTTCAGGGCATCCTAAAATTTCATTACCCTGTCATACTGAGAGTTAAGACCTGCAGCGCTATAACTCTCAGTAGAAATGAGGTTTTTTAATTTAGAAGATCTTTAATAGAATACAATGTCAAGGTGCAATGCCTCAGTGGCAGATCAGTGGTCTTGTAAACCAGGAGATCTTGGGTTTGAAACCAAGTCGATGGCTAGTGCCTTTTGGTATGGCATTGATCCTCAATACCAAATCCCTCAAGGACTTTAATACAGCCATTAGTCTCCTTGATGCTTTAAACAAGTATACATCTACCGGTACATACATGCTTTCTTTAGCAGTCAATAAAAAACAAACCATCAGATCAAACAATTGACATGGAGTTTCGTAGAAATGAACAATGGATATTTGTTTGTTTCCTCATTTGAATGTAAAAGTTATGTGGGAAACTTGCTGGTTGCTACCAAATGAAAGTGTTTGGAGTGACATTCTACATGTATGTACATTACAAAAGGCTAAAGTATTAAATGAACACTCACTCACGCATAGAATTAATTTCTATCCATCTTCTTACAGTTTGTCAAACTTTAGGGAATAATTCAATTCAATTCAATTTTTTTTTTGTAGTTCATTCTTTTGGTTCTTGATTCTTTATCAATGCAAATCAATCTCAAAAAACAACCCAAAGAATACTTTTCAAATAGAAATAGAGTAATCACAAGAACACACATCCAAAATTTGTATTGTAGTTTCTACATACTGTATGTGCAACAAATGTACATGTACATGTATATCATATGAGGCCAAATTATTCATACTGAGGGTGAATAAACTGTAGTCCGTGCTGTCAAGTACAAATTAAATATTTTGATTAGGTCAGGAAATAAGTTGGCTCCCTGAACATCAACGTAATGTGAGGGGCATGTGGCATCAATAATGCATCTCCTATATCATAGTTCAATAACTTCAAACCGGAACGCCGAGAGTTCCTTTTAACGAGAAAACAAGATTGTTATAACCTTGGTGACGTCTCAAAGAATTTCAAAAAAACAATAACAGACCATACATGGAAGAGAGTTTACAGTCATGGGTAACATCCCATTTCATAAAACACAAACGGTGGGAGGGGTGGATGAATGGGCAAGACTTGGATGGCAGAGTGAAATTAGCCGGAAAACAAATTGATAGCACATATATGTATCTCATCAGTATTCTCATCAGTATTAAGGGAGAGGGCAGGGATCCATAATCATTTTTATTTCAGAAAGGGTCTGATTTTAAACTTTTCATGGTCTGCATACTTTACATCTTGGCCCCTTCTTGACCCCCCCCCCCCCCCCCCCCTTTCATTTGAAGGTACACATTCAAGTTTGGGGCCCATGTGCCCCAGTCACCTATTAAGTGTCGAGCCAGGGTGGGGGGGGGGGGGTGCATTGGCCACCAACATAATCAATTTTTATTGAAATCCAAAGAAAGTTGTTAAAATAAGAGTAAAATCAATGTGTTTTCTCATCACAAAAAAAATCAAAAGCAAGGGCACGTACTGCATTTCTCTACAGGATGAAGTGAAGTTCTTGAAACCCTTTTATCACTTTGGAAGAAACAATACATACATGTACCGGTTACACACAACTTCATAGAAGGAATTTGTAAAGGGAGACATATGTAGTCTTCACTACCTTTAGCTCTATGAGTGCGTATAATTTTTGTTATTAACATGTCAGGGAAAAAATTAATATTTATTTTTCGGGGGCTACTTTTCAAGCTTGCCTGCATGAAAATAACACTCTAAAATTTGTTTTGCATTGAACTCTATGCAAATTTACTGGGGCTCTTTTCTGATTTTTGGGGGCTCTTTTGGGCATTTCGGGGGCAAATTCGCCCTGAGCCCCCGTGTATTTTTTTCACTGTAACATGTAAGTTTGATTGGAGAATTCCTACATTGAAACCAATATTGCAAGCCAAAGGGAGCCATTCAAATCTTGACTGGAACCTTCACTCACTCTAGGCCATAGAGACTGACCTTTTGAAATCCATGCCAGAGGGAAAGCGAGGATACATGGGCAGCTAGTGGATGCAAGTTCATTTTAATTGGGTAAAGAGAGAGAGAGAGAGAGAGAGAGAGAGAGAGAGAGAAAGAAGATTTCAATTTTTCATCAAAAGAATATCCGCCCACTCATCGATTGAGCTTACAGATCATCCTGTGGTTACATGTGCATATTTACAGAGCAAATGATGCAAATACCGTACATGACTGTGCTTTGCCAGAACATCAATTTGAAATATGAATTAATGTGCAGAAACATTAATTGAACAAGAAAAGAAAAAAAATTGAGAAGAATGATCAAGGATGTAGATTTAATAAAGGATTTAATTAACTTTTCTTATCTCTTTAGAATCGGTATCACTGATGCTTTTACTTTATTGATACACATTTGAATTTGAAAAGTATGTTTAGTCATAGTGGTATACTGAAAAAAAACATGAAACTTTCAGGAATTTCACAAGTGGTTCAGATTTGCAACAGTTTCATGCAACAAATTAATTGAATCACATTTGACAAAGCATTCAACTTTGTAATTTGGGAACATTTCATGCAGTGAAAATGGTTGTCCTTAACAATTCACATTAAAAGTAATATGTAAAAAGGTACATTGTATGTAAATGGTCAAAACCAAATTTAATCTAAAATTTTCTCAGAGGACAGGCAAGAGATGTGCGTTACACTGGACTAATGTAGTTTATCTACAAAGTACCATCTCTCCCTAGTTCCTAAGGAGTGTGTCTTGGACTTAGTCAACACAAATTAGCAGATCAAATCCAAACATACGATTTCTAAGAAATGCACAAATAATTATGATGTCCAAACTTGATGGTTGTGTGCTCCCACATTGATTAATAAAAATAGAAAAAGAAAAGAAAAACAATTTCTTTACAACCCCCATCAACTACATCTAGAACAGCAGTCAGCAATAAATCCAGACCATACTCTGGAATGGATAAATATTTGCTCTACAATACGTGTACATGTACATGCAGGCCTACATGTTGTAATGTGGGGCAACACACCGCGCTGTGAGTACAGAGTTACACCTGGGGCTCAACCATTCAAATTACCCTGTTAATAGGGAGGCATGTTCATTTCACAATCAAATTATGCTTTCTGGCCTTGCTTCATTTCCGTCAGCTTCAGCCCCCCTCTAGACATGGGCCAATTCTCAACCATGTTCACACATCACACCAATTAAAACAAGAAACATATTAGGCATGTACATTAAGAGGTGCTTATATTACTACCTCCTTATTAATAATAATAATAATAATAGTGGGTTCTTGTATAGCACTCATGTCAGTCAGATTTGACCCTCCTGGCGCTCCCGATTATTACCCTGGCTTTAGCATGGCTGTCATACGGCGCTTTAGCCTTTCAAGGAATAAATTCCTACCAGGTACCCATTAAAAGTCTGAACACATCCCTAATCCAAAAGTATACCCCCCCCCCCTTCTCACAAACAAACAAAGAATCATCTTGGCCTAGGCCTATTGCCCTATATACAGTACATGTACATTATACAGTCCCGCCCCTTAAAGTTGTCATGTTTTAAACATGTACACATTCAGAAGTACTTTAATAACCTACCTGTATATTACACAGCAAAATATATAAACACATTTTATACGTGCATAATTGTAATCTGACAAAAGATCAAATTAAAATTTACGTGTATCCAAATAATCCAGTTCAAGTGATACTACATGTAGTTCAACTCCTGAGCAGGCTCAGCCATATGTACATGCACGAAGTTATACACTATACAGTATTTATACTCACATCTAAAATACAAATCGACAAATTTAATCAGCAAAGCACTTTTGCATTTTTGAATTGTGTGAACAATGGTACCACGACTACATGTACAAGTATTCGTACCCACAAAGTAAGGACATTTACACTGTACATGTGGGCCAACATTGTATAATTGCCTAACCCCGGCCCCTACAGATACATGGACATGTTCATTTATATAGGGAGCACATTAATCTGCTTGGACACATTCAGGGTTTCATTAAAACCAATCAAGAACTAATTGGCAATTAATGAGAAATTCTAAAAGGCTTGCTTGAATAATTGGTTGTTTCACTGATCCAGATCGCACTAGTGTTTTGCTACAGATTTTCTCTCTTGAGAAAAAAAAGAGGAAAGAAAAGAAGCAACTCTCAGCTAAGAGAAAGAGTTTGTACAGGACAAAGGGCCGTTAACAGTAATTTCATAACAAATTCAATTTCAAAACTGTTATGAATGATGGAATGGCTTTAATTTGGATTTAACACATTTAATGTTATTCAATGTACTGTACATGAATGTTAAGTCTCCCGCACCACCCTCCCACACCCCCCCCCCCCTTACCCCACCCACCCCTCTCCACTCCCACACATTCATTACGCTCTACAAAAAAATGTCTACTTCAAGTACAAAATTCAGGTCCTTTAATCACTTTCACAATTATTCATCAAAAATAAGAAAACTGGAGGCTATGCTGGGGCCACTACGTGTGTATTCCATATTAATACATGTAAATTAACCATGGACTCGGAAATAACTTGTAGGTCACACTGCGATGAAGGAAGTGTCTGTACATGTACATGTTGGACTAGATGTACCTGTACATGTGAAGTACTCGATTTTTAATACATGTAAAATGAAACAATAGACAGTTTTTGTTTTGTTTTCTTTATAATAATTATGTAACTAGATCAAGCTGTAAATAGAAGTGTACCCTTGTGATTTTTTTAGTCCTTATACACGTACACAAGTCTTTCATTTGGAACACATTGTGTGTGCCATTGTGCATTGGCATTAGGGCTGTATAGATTTGAGAAACCTTAATAATGTCTAAACCTGCAGATCAATGGTAGTCCCAGTAACAGTATTGATTTTCTGTTGCCTTGCAAGTTCTTTGACACATTCAGTGGCATTGAAAGCTTAAAGGGAATGGGAGGGGAAGGGGAAATGGACATCAAGCACAAGAATGAGCACTTGCCTTTTTTTAAAGTAGATCATTCTAGGTATCTTTCATACCAACTTTTTGTTTGACACATTAAGTGGCATTTGATGCTTGAAGGGAAGGGGAGGGAAAGGGGCAAGGGGAGGGAAAGGGGGAAGGGGAGGGGAAGGGGGAAAGGGAAGGGGAGGGAAGGGGAAGGGGGAAGGGGAGGGAAAAGGGAAGGGGGGAGGGAAAAGGGAAGGGGGAGGGGAGGGAAGGGGAGGGAAGGGGGAAGGGGGAAGGGGGAAGGGGAGGGAAGGGGGAAGGGAGCGAAGGGGAGCGAAGGGGGAAGGGGGAAGTGAAGGGGGGGGGGGTACAAACATTTGCATTTTTCTAAGTACCGGTAGACCATTCTAGGTATCTTTCAAGTTTCATACCAACTTTTTGTTGGACACCTTAAGTAGCATTTGATGCTTGAAGGGAAGGGGGAGGAAGGGGGAAGTGGAAGGGAAGGGGAGGGGAGGGGAGGGAAGGGGAGGGGAGGAGAGGGAAGGGGAGGACAGGGGAAGGGGAGGACAGGGGAAGGGGAGGGGAAAGAAGGAAATGGACATCAAGTACAAGCACTTGCCCATTTTTAAGGAGACCATTCTGAGTTTTTTCATACCAACTTTATGTTTGACACATTAAGTGGTATTTGATGTTTGAAGGGAAGGGGGAGGAAGAGAGAAGGGAGGGGAAGGGGGCAAACGGACATTAAGTACAAGCACTTGCCCATTTTTAAGTAGACCACTCCAGGTATCTTTCATACCAATTTTTTTTTTGACACATTAAGTCGCATTTGATGCTTGAAGGGAAGGGAAGGGGAGGGGAAGGGGAGGGGAAGGGGAGGGGAAGGGGAGGGGAAGGGGAGGGGGAAGGGGAGGGGGAGGTGGAAGGGGAGGGAAGGGGAGGGAAGGGGAGGGAAGGGGAGAGGAAGGGGAGAGGAAGGGGAGGGGGGGGGGGACGGACATAAAGTAAAAGCGTTTGCAACTTTGCATATTAAGGGCAGTCTAGGTACCTTCCATACTGGTCAACATTTTCTATGACATAAACTTATATCAAAGGCATTGGATGCTCTAAACGGGCAGGGAAGAGGGGGGGGGGGGGGGGGGGTGTCAAGTACAAGAAACTGCCCATTTTTGGACTAGTAAAGATACCTTAAATACAACCTGATATCTAAATGAACATTTGTGCATGAAATGAATGTTTGAATGGTATTCTTTGACATACATGTACATGTATTCAGTATTACCTTGGATGCTTGAAATAGGGTTCCAAACTAAATGGGTTTTTTAAGGGGGTCAGGACTCAGGATTTATATTTTAAGAGTCATGAACATGCATGAGCCCTACATGAATGTAGGCCCTTTAATAATTTCAAAATGTGAGGGATCTAGACAAAGATAGTAGGCCCCCATTACTGTTGAGTCTAGGTACAATGTACTGGACACCAAGTACCATCAATGATCATTCGTCCAACAGTATGTACATGTACACCACCAAAGTAATGTTTTCTTCATATTATTTCCTGCTCAAAACATTCTACCGGTATATGTTTACATTCGTGTCATCCAGCTTTGCATACTAATTTCACAGAGGAAGGGGACAAATATCTGCATGCAGAACTTGCATTTCACAATGACAAATGGATGAAAGTGTTAAAGAAGGACCCGGTATGCATGTACATGTACATGTCACATGAACATATGGGCCTTCATGAAAGCAATACTAAATTCTTTCTGAGGAAAAAAAAAAGTTGAAAATAAATAATTACAAAAGACATTTGTTCTCTTTCATTTGTTAACATGGAATTAATCAGGAATGTAAATTTTAAAGATATGTCACTACATCACATATCTATGAAGTTGGCATCTTGCCATTTAAAAAAAAAAAAAAAATCATTTTCTGACTTCAAAAGTTCTGAACCAAATAAAAATACAAGTACACCAATCATGCACAACATTTACAAAACTGACTTTCGGCATGGAACTGTCATGAATGACAATGGCATGACACTGAATGTGCAGCGTGACACTTAAATCTAAACAGCATACAAAAATTACAAAAGTCAACAGAGATCAACATCATAACAACTGTGTACAGTGTGTATGTGTATTGGTTGCGATCACGCTCAAGTAGCGCATGCAGCTAAGCAACATGCGTTTGCTTCCCCCCATATATGCTTACGCTTGCATATTACGCAATGCAGCTGTTATGCTAAATTTAGCCAAACAACATAACTTCGCGTGTACGTCTTTTTTCGTCGATTCCGACAGAAATTGGATGAATATTACAAAGCTTTTGTTTTTGAATTAATATCCAACCATAATGGTGAAAAACGATCCCAAAGGGAAAATTGAAAAATCTTTCAGACACCTTATGTATGTGTGTGTGTGTAGCCTTAAAGGCTCTCTCGAAATGTTTTTTATGATATTACCGGTATTCGATATCGTAAAAAAACATTTTGAGAGAGCCCTTAAGGCTATGTGAGTATGTGTGTGTATTTGGTTTTTACAGACGTGTATCAATCAGATATGATTATTTACGTCTGGGGACCAACCTTTAAACGTCACCATCCGAAAGACGTGACTCATTTTCGAACCTGCGTCCTCAGCTAAATCAGTTTGTAACTTCCACTGTTAGCTGGATTACAGGCGCACGCCACAACGCCTAGTCTCACTTAAATTCGAAATTGCTCGAGCGGATCGTCCACTGCAACTTATCCTTGGCTTTATTTTACATAACCTGTCAAAATCTACTTAACGACCTACAGAAAGCCATTTAATTTATGGAACCTTGGCTGACTCACAGTGCCGACGATCTCCGACCTGAGGGGTGGAAGGTTACACCTTTAGTTTTTACAAGAGAGATTCGCGAATTAGAGCACGTTATTTATCGTTTTTACTTAGCGCTCAAGTCAATGTCAATGCTTTTGTTCTACGTGCTACAGTGGTGAAGTACACTTAACCCTGAGTAGATCTATACTGACGCAACCGAAACCAAAACCAAAACAGAAACTTAATTTCCCTCAGCTCAGTGGCATGGCTGGTGCATATTTCAGACATAATTCACTGTGCAGTGCATGCATACCGAAGTAAGTGAGCAAAATCTCTTTGCATTTGCTTTGGCACTTCCATTTTCAAATCAAATCATTTATCATGTTCAACTTTTGTCATGCTTGAAACTAGTTTCGGTAATTAAGGTAAAGCCACACTTACTAACCAGCGTAGTGAATCCGCAGAATTATCAAATGGGTTCCAAACATTTATTTTCAGATCAACTTGCAGAACTTCACGACGTCGATCCACAGAATTATAAGAAGATCATCCGCCATCAGCTGCAAAGCAGAAAATCGGTGAAGATGGGTTAGTCTACTATTCAAGTCTTTTTACATTATTTTTCATTTATTGTTTTTAAGCGTGCGTGTGTGTCCCTGAGATGGACTCATAATTAAAGTCCTCATAATAGTGTACGTCTTGGAAGCTCCGTGCGTTCTCAGGAGGTGAGAGGGGCTGCCACTTTTTTTTTTTTTTTTGGGGGGGGGGGGGCAGGGAGGCACAGTCCCCCACATTTTTCAGCGCTCCCCAAAAGCCCCTTTAAATTTGTAAGAAGTGCCACCTTTTACATGGATAAAGTGCCCCTTCTTCTTTTAAAAGTGCCCCTTCCCCTTTTCACCTCTGATAAGTGCCCCTTTTATTTTGACATGGTACCCCATTTTCCTACAATTTCCCGTTTTCTTTTTTCTAATTAGTGCCCTTTTTAATCTCTAGTAAGTCCCCCTTTCAGGTACGAAAAGTGCCCGTTTTTATTTTTGGTAAGTACCCCCTTCATGCACCTCTGATGCTGAGAGGTGCCTCTTTTACTTTGACAAGTGCCCCTTTTCCTATGTCTAAGAAGTTCCCATTTAAATAACTACCACTTTTACTCGGAAAAAAAGCGTACCTTTTATTTTCATATGTGTCCCTTTTCCTTTCAAATAAGTGCCCCTTTTTCTTGTGATAAGTGCCCCCATTTAAAAAAGAGCTCTTTTCCCCTTCTCATAAGTGCCCCTTTTCACATATGAAAAGTGTCCCTTTTCATCTCTGGTAATGACCATTTTCAGGTACGAGAAGTTACTCCTTTTCACTTCAAAAAAGTGCCCCCTTCATCTCCGATAATTGCTCCTATTCACCTCTCATAAATACCCCTTTTATTTTGACACGTGCCCATTTTCCGTTCTAATGAATGCTCTTTATCCTTCTTAAAAGTGCCCTTTCCCCTTCTCATAGTTATGATATATAATAATAATTTAAGATTTGTATAGCGCACATATCTGCCTATAATGGCACTCAAGGCGCACCAAAAAGATTCACTATTAACATTTCAAATACAAAAATACACAAATTAAAATTAACAAACTAATAATAAATTAACAAATACAAAAACAAATGCAAATTACAGATTCAGGAAGACATTGAAAAGTTCATGAGAGTTAATCATATTTTTCCTTCATAA
The DNA here is from genome assembly GCA_035222895.1 of Strongylocentrotus droebachiensis. Classification (NCBI taxonomy): domain Eukaryota; kingdom Metazoa; phylum Echinodermata; class Echinoidea; order Camarodonta; family Strongylocentrotidae; genus Strongylocentrotus; species Strongylocentrotus droebachiensis. The sequence continues at coordinate 104,122 of JAVYIG010004466.1, forward strand.
GGTAGGTCTTTAGTTTAATGTATGAAGGGAGTGCATTCCACAAACGCGGGGCTGCTACAGAGAAAGAACTGTCGCCCCAAGACCGCCTCGTTCAAGCTTCCTGGAACTGGTGGACATTTCCTGAACGTAGACCAAGTCTAGAGGATCTCTTCTCCTCCAGTAGATCTGACAAGTATAATGGTGTCTGGTTGGTTTTTGTTTTAAAAAAAAAACCCTTTTCAACTCTGATAAGTGCCCCATTTATTCTAACATGTGCCTCTTTTTCTTTTTAATATGAGCCACTTCCCCCTTCTCATAAGAGTCCCCTTTCTCCTATAAAAATGCTCCTATTAAAATCCGATTGGTGCCCCTTTTTTCAACAAATGCACATTTTCCTTTATTATAGCTGCCCCTTTTTCATTCTCAAAAGTGCCCCTTTTAAAAACTGGTCAGTGCCCCTTTTAAGGTCACAAGGTGCGCTAAGTGCCCCTTTTCACCTCTAAAAATTCCCCTTTTTACTAATGATACGTGCCCCCTTTTTCTTTCTAATAAGGGACCTATCCCATTTTCATAAATGCCCCCTTTTCACCTCGAATGCCCCTATATTCTATATCAAAATCCCCTGCCGCAAAATCATGTATTTTACATGAAACCAATACCCCTGATCAAAGAGCAGGGCTTAAATTAATCCAAGGCCACCAAGGCCATGGCCATGGATGCCCCTTTGAGTGGCCTCAATGCCCCTCTCATTGGCCTTGGAGATTTTTTGTGCCCTTTCCAATTCTTCCTATTTGTGCTGTAATATAGGAATGTGCCCTACAGAAAAGTGGCCTTGCCCTAAAAATATTGAAATTTAAGGCCCGAAAGAGGAAAGCATTAATTCAAAATTATAGTTTAAACATGATAATATAGCAACCACAAATAAGAAACAAACGTAATTTGTCTCATTTAGAAAATAAAGGCTTCGATCATCCCGGGGCTTCATCTCCGGCTTCATCTTCAGAACAGAAGTTCATACCATCACTTCCTTCACTACTCCATTAAGTGGAAACCCCTGGAATAGAGACTAGTTAAATTAAATGCCGAATGCAACTTGTACCAGTCCCACGTATTGGATACCGTCGAGGGATAGATAAGAAAAGTGAACAATTAAAGATACAGGTAGATATAAACAGTAATTTTTCTATTTTACTTTGATTATGTGCATTATTATAATCAGGATGATAATAGGAATCAGTTGAGTAGGCCTAGTCTGACACTTGAGAGTGAGTGCCTGAGCCTGAGGCATGAGGATGAGTTAGCTGAGCGCTGAGCTGAGACCTGAGTCATGAGTGTTGATGGTGTGAATGTGGCACTGCAGTGTGAGTGAGTGAGCACAGTTCTACTAGGTCTACTTCTACTTACACTACTTCTTATTGAACTGCTGCTACTAATTCTACTCTACTTCTACTACTTTATTACTTCTGCTTTTTCTACCACTCTCCGTCTATATTAACAGGTTTCAAGTTTCATACAATAATTAATAGTTTTTCTTCAAGAAGCAAGGATATATTATACAGAGCTACCAAGTATCACGCATTAGGCGTGACATCACGCATTTCGAGGGTCTGAAAATGCTCTTACGCACAACGCGCTCGCTAGATTTTGAAAAAACGCTATACCTTATACGTGTGTTATACCCTCGCACGCGCGCTCGCGCACCGAATCATGAAAATGTCACGCATTGCCGATCATTGAACTTGGCGTCTCTGTACTATAGACTATTGGTCTAGACAGAAATACTGTCTGGTAATATGGGTCATTTCTTTAATAAAACTGACATTTGTTGACATTCTCCCCATATATAACGTCAGAGGAGCCAGATGCAATCTCAGCGGAACAACCATCGATATCAGAGACTGAAGCTTTCGGTCTAATATTGGTCTCACTTTGAAATATTTCACCAGTCATGCAGACTCAAGTCTAAGGAATATCCTCAGCTCCTGCAATTGCTAGTAAATGCTGCCCTTACAAACCCATGCAAGGCTCTGCAGTATTATTTAATTACCACAAACTAATACATCTCGAAATAACTTGAAACAGTAAAAAAAAAACTCTTATCTTTGACATTTGCTGATTGATTCTTTTATCATTTCAATGCAAAATGCAAATGTTTACATGTATCTTTTTCAATCCTATTTTAAAAGGCCTCTCGAGTTGACCAGAGGAGACAAAATGTAGCATGGGCGTCAGGCGCCTGATCTGCTGCAGGAGACGAAGACGGTCAAGCTACCTATGCGTGCTTGCCTTCTTCGCTATCATCTATTTCATCTTCCAGGGGACCTCATTGAGGGCACTCAACAACAACAATGCAGAGAAAGCGGCTGAGGAGAAATCTAAGATGGGTAAGAAACTACTTAGGAGGTGACCCACATTGGGTGTGTGTAGGAAAGTGACCTGGGGGTGTTTCATTAAGTTGGACTTAAATGTTATGGGGAGCCATTTGTAGCCTTAAAATATATTCAAAAGCAAAAATTAAAGTATTTTAGACTTTTCATAAATTCCACATCAAGAACATGAAATCTCCTTGATAATAGAAAATATGAATGATTTGAATCAACATTTTATGCCTTTTGAAATAACTTGTACAGAATATTTCCATAGATGCTAATGGCTAGAGATACGATCAACTTAGGATCTTTGTGAAACACCCCCTGGAGCAATTATCACTGGAGCATTTGTCTAATTAGCACCAGTTCTGGTAGTCTTATCAATGATGACAGTCACATAATTGATATCATCTAATTATGATAAAAATGCTCAAATTAAAATTTAAAAAATCTGTAATGAATTCCAAGCAGGTCATTTCATTTGGGAAGAAGATTTCAAACTAAAATGTTATATGATATATGTAGGACATACTGGCTTATAAATACCATCAGGCTCATTCAGACATTGCATGTAAGGCAAGATGGGATGATAAAAACCCAGCTGCAGTGCACCCAACAATGGTTTCTACGCGTAGGCCTACTCTCTTACCTGTGTGTTATAAATAAGATAGAAAATGTCAAGTGTAGTTCGCTTAAGTAGGCTTTTTTAAAACCTGCATATATAATTAAAGGTTTGCTAAGAAAATGAGCATATTAAATCTTTGTTCTTAAGTTATAAATGGGAGGTATGTGGTCATTTGGTGTCCCTTCAAATACATTACCAAATATTGCTGAGTTATGAAAATAAATTAATAAAATTAATATAAAATGTATAATTTTTCTTCATATTTGGTCTGATCCGAGATCGGGGTGACATTTCTTCCTTTGCTTGTTAACCATTTGTTAAATACGTTTGTTTTAGAAGGAGATAACATTGAAGTCAAGCACGAGAAATCACCCACAATCCTCGGGGTGAGGTCAGATGACTTACTCCACTACGTAGCAGACGAGGATGGAATGTTTCATTGCATCGATGGATCAGACAAGGTGCCCATGATGGCTGTCAACGACGAGTACTGTGATTGCCCGTCGGATGGATCAGATGAACCAGGAACAGACGCTTGTCCTAATGCAAGGTAGTGATCGATAGCTCATTAATTAAAGAGGGTGTAGCATGGCAAATACTGGTTAACGCCATCTATGACTTCTTTTGGACAACTGCACGTAAACGAATGGACTTGATTATAACGGTCAGTATGTGCATAGCGTTCGCGAAACAGACCAAGGTTCTCCTCACACTTTGGTTTCATGTATGTTGCACGTACGTGAGTACTGCGGTCGCGTCGTCCGTAGTCATATTATACCCGAGTCAGGCCACGGGAAAGACACATAGTCTCGTCATGCTACACCCCCTTTAAGGATATTAATCAATTCATTGATGTTCTAGTAAGAATAGTTTTTTCCTCTTTTGGGGGGTAGGGGAAGGGGAGGGTCATTAATTATGATTTTTGGTTGTTTAAAACTCATATCCATCAAAAGTGAAATAACAAGCAGTTATAAATTAAAAAAAACACATAATAGCTAGGTCTACCCCTTCCAGCACACTTACTAAGAATCCCTGTTTTCCATATCATACATTGCAGGTTATATAGATGACAGATTCCTTTAAAATGCAGCAGAATAACTGATATTTTTGCTGCAAATATTTGAATCTTCATGCACATTGAAATATGAACCTTTATTTGTTGCATGTGCACCAAATCATCCAAATGGTAAACAAAGGTGAAAAGCTTCACTTCCTAACTGGATGTAAAATTTCATGTCACCTAATGCAATCATGTCATAGATAATGGTATTCATCATTGCCTCAGAAGTCATAATAATTGTACACCTGCCTATAAAAATCACATTTGTGTCAAATTATGCAATGGATATCCCCATTGATATGCTGTATTATGAGCAGCTGTTCAGCTGTAAGGCATTTGATGTCAGTAGAAGAGAGAGAGTCTAGAGAGAGTTTGCTTCATTACGCTCCTGGAAAAATGATGAATACAGAGAGGAAAGGGCAGTCACTTCACTTTAAACTCTTCTTTTTTTTCTTTCTTTTTCTTTTTGGGAGGGGAGGGGGAGGGGGAGGGACCTTAACCCATTCCCTGCGTTGACTGTTGTTTAACTGTTTAATCTGTTCAGACTGAAAATGGCTATGAAGTATGTATGAACAGGTATTTCCGCTGTGAACTTTATTACCATAGGATGTATTTCATGCCCTATCAAACACTGAAGCTATTCATTGTATATGATAAAATGTAATTCATTGAATGTTTTTATGTTTAAAAAAATAATGTGATTGCACAAGAATTGTCACTTCTTCCTTTGTTTTGGGGCCTTACATATTTTAGTATATCTGTTCATATACATGTACATGTATATACCTAGTCGGCCTTCACATAAAATACAGTGATATTTTTAGCTTACTAATCATTAACAGTGGTAAATATACACGTTTCTTTCTATTGGCTCATAGTAAAAAAATATGTCAATAGAACGTAGTCAAATTTTAATCACGCACACTGTAGCAGAAGCCATTTAAGAAACTCTGTTTTGCTTGTCTCAGTATAATCACTGTCTATAGTTTATTGTAACTACCGGTACAAATGAAAAAATTAAAACTGTTTGTTTTTTCCTCAGGTTTTATTGTGTTCACAGCAACCAATTCCTGCCATCTGGCAAGGTGAATGATGGGATATGTGACTGCTGCGACGGAAGTGATGAGTGGAAGATTGGCCTAGGGTCAGTGAAGGTCAAAGGTCAGTGTACCAAAAAGTTTCACCAATCACATGAGAATATCTGGTAAAAGTGATGCTGTCCAGTTATCATGCACCTTTTGCCATTGTTAAGAACTGGTATACAGAAAAGGAGAAGGAAAGGATTGTGTTTGTCAGCCGAGATTTGATACATGTAGGTATGGTTTTCTTGAAATCATCAATGCATGAAATCAACCATCTAGTCAGGTGCTTTTTTGTGGTAGAAGTCATCATAGGTTTTTGTATGGATTCCATAACCATTAGAGATAACATGAATACCGGCAAAGAATTTATGCAGTTATACATTCTAATTGTTACATTATGTTATTAAACTACATAATACTATATGTTGCTGTTTGTGAATTTCAAGAATCATTTAATTTATTTGATTTTAATCACTTACATAAAAAAGACTTGAGGAGGAAGCGTTATTTATAGGTGAGGATGCTGTGGATTAATAATACTACTAATAAAACTTTACAGATATTGACTGATCAACTGAAACGATCTTCTACTTGTGCATGCACAAAGTAGAACTAAAAATCTCTTCATTAAACATTGTTGATCTCTGTTAATATTTCTAATTAATCTATTCAACGTATATTTTGGTTTTCATAGGCTTTCCTTTAAGCGACGCCATTCAGCATGCACCGTGTGTGGACACGTGTAGCAAACGAGCAGACAGGGAGAAAGAGGATCAGAGAGTACGCCAGATAGGATTAAGATTAAAACAACAGTACATAGCTCGGGCACAGGGTCATATAAAAGATACGGTCAGTATAACTATGCCTTTTCCTTTCTTATAAACTTCTTCCACTGTCCTATTACTATTTTGATGTCTTTCAAAACATGTGTGTTGCAGTGGCCAAACTAATTAGGTACTTTTGCTCGCAAACTTACATCTACACTAACATCTACATTTGCGCCTCCAGTTAAAACTCAGACAATTATTTTGGAGGACGTACCAAGTAACAAAAAAAGTATACAGCTAGAAGATGCAACTGCTAGGCTTTTGTGAGTTTAATGTATTTATCTCAATGTCTACTGTTTTGTGCTTCTGCTTTCTAAATTTGATGCACACTAAACACAGATTTCCTGCCAGTTTTACTGCTACTTTTACATCTACTATTACCTCTATATTTACTGCTACTTCTACATTTTATTCTTACTTTTACTTCTACTCCTTCTTCTATATTTACTCCTACTTCTAAATCTACCTTTCCTTCTACATCTTTCGCTGCCTTTACAGCCTCCTCATTTACTATTACTCATACATCTACTTCTTCTTCTACTGCTACTTCTACTTCTTCCTCTTCTTTTACTGCTACATCTAATGCTGCTTTTATATTTACTGCTATTTCTACATCTACTGCTACATCTGTCTAAACCTCTTCTGTACATCTTTATACTGCTTTTATTTCACCGACCTGTTAACTATCTTGTGGGCAAAAGCTCTGAATAAAGATACACTATCAAATTATACAATTGCTCTAAAAGTGAAACCATGTTAAACTTCACTTTGCCCTGCCCTTTGTTCAGATTTTTAAAACCCAGATGAAATGTTCACCTTTGAAATGTCCTTCCTATCCCAATTGTTACACTGGATAATGTGGAGATCTACAATCTTTAAATGATTTGAAGGGGGAAAAAGATGCAAAAAGCTGCTAGCTAACTTAAGTTTGTCATTACATGCCTGAGGAAGGTGTCTGAAACGTAAATGTCAGAATTGGCACAGGTGAGTAAGTTAAGAGGAGTCATAGAACTATTTCTTAACTACCTTAAAGCCTGTTCGTACTAGTTTGGCCAGGGGGATTAGACCTCCCTGCAAGGTCACTGACAGGTTGTTATCTCATCAAATCAGCTCTCAATTAACATAAGAAAAAAGGGATCATGGGGGACCAACAGGCACCGATTTGGCATTGTTTGCTATAAAGAGGGCGCCAGTACCTATAAGTAGTGCAGTGGGGCTTTAAACTATCCCTTGATGGAAATTGGAAAAAATTAAATATTTGCAAAATGGTTCATTATAATATTACATTTTTTGTATGCAGAATGGCTTATTCGGCAAGCAAGGTGAATTCTACCAGCTCAGTACGGAGTGCTTCGACCATGCGGACTATGCCTCATCGTACCACATCTGTCCCTTTCACAAGGTGGAGCAGACACAAAAGAGTCACATGTTTAAGCTCGGGAGCAGAGGAAGGTGGGATACCGGTCAGGCGGACAACAAGCAGGTCTTGGTCATGACGGGCGGGGACAAGAGGGGGTGTCCGATTGAAGGTCGGAGGACTGAGGTGAGAAATTGCTACATGTCCGTAATTATGATTATAATAATGATAGTAAACAATAGTAATGATGATGATGATGATGATGATGATGATGATGATGATGTGATGATGATGATAATGATGATGATAATGATGTGATTGTGATGATGATGATGATGATGATGATGATGTGATGATGATGATAATGATGATGATAATGATGTGATGGTGATGATGATGATAATAATGATGATACTGATGATGTTGATGATGATGATGATGATGATGATTAATGATGATGATGATGATGATGATGATGATGATGATGTTGATGATGATGTTGATGATGATGATGATGATGATGATGATGATGATGATGATGATGATGTTGATGATGATGATGGTGATGATGATGGATGATGATGGATGGTGATGATGATGATGATGATGATGATGATGATGATGATGATGATGTTGATGATGGTGATGATGATGGATGATGATGGATGGTGATGATGATGATGATGATGATGTTGATGATGATGATGATGATGATGATGATGTTGATGATGATGATGATGGATGATGATGGATGGTGATGATGATGATGATGATGATGATGATGATGTTGATGATGATGTTGATGATGATGATGATGATGGATGGTGATGATGATGATGATGATGAAGATGATGATTGATGATGATGGTGTTTACCCATGGAAGCCTGCTGTTCTTCCTGAGGGCCCCGCAATTATTGTTACCCAGGCAATCACCAGGTACCCATTGATTTACGCCTGGGTGGAGAATGGCACATGTGTGTTAGTGCCTAGCTGGCATTAGATCACTCAACTCCTGGATTGAGAGTCAAGTGAATGAACCACTACACCACGTCCCCTCCACATGGTTTGACAGAGTGTCTTTGTGTCTGTGTAAGTTTTGATCAAAAAGACAATTATCAATCGGGTCTAACCACAGAATTGGGTTGAATTCACGGAAACATGTATCAGTTAGATATAGTATCTTGAACTGACTACAGTAGTCAATATCACCATCCGCAAGTCAATATCACCATCCACATTGAATTCTGTGTCTTTTTTAAGGTTCCTGGTACCTCTCTAGGTATTAAATGCAATGGTTTTCTTTTTTTCCATGGTCTCAAGTTGAGTTAATACAAACATGTATTAATTACATATGATACCTTAAAATGACAAATTAATATCACCATAAAGTTTTAATTTCATGTTTTTTGAAATTCCTGGTACCTTTCTGGATAATGAGATGGTTTTCTTTTCAATATTATTCTCACACCATGCACTTTCTAGCCGAAGATGTAATCAGTGTATGGTGTTAATGCTATCATGAGTTTTATTAAGGTGTACTATTATGATTATTCTGCCAATATATGGTTATAAGAAATGTGTGGATAATTTCTGAACAAATAATTAAAATTGTAAAATGACAAAACATAGAATTGGAAGATCATCATTCTCTTTTTTTTTTCTCTCCACCAATGGGAGGCACGATGGCTCAGTGGTGGAGGAGTGGTCTCGTAACCGGAAGGTCTACCTTTAGAAACCCAAGTCAATGCACTAGTGCCCTTTGGTAAGGCACTAATCCTCATTACCAAGTCCCTCAGGGGGGACTAAAATCCATTTGTCCCCTGATTGCTTAATTACAAGCATATACATGCTTTCTTAGCAGGCAGGTGAAACAAACAAACAAACATTCTCTGTTTTATCTTTTTCTTGTCATTGCAGATTGAATTCATATGTGGCCTGAGCAACTCCATTGCCAAACTTTACGAAGAGGAAAAGTGTGTTTACACTGTGCACTTCCTGACCCCTGCCGCTTGCTGATGAATATTCATAGAAATCAGCGAAGTGTGATTAATAATAATAATTATAAAATAATAATAATATTTTTGCTTAATACGTCGGGAATGTCTGAGTTTCTAAGCGCTTTACATTATTACCCCGGTCATTGGATTCTGGCTTGCCCGCACACAATGTATACACTTTGTCCACTCCCTGGGGAGCATTCCGACAAGAGCTACTAGGCTCAAATTGCTAAGCATACCACATTGGCTTTCGCATCCTACCGGGTACCCATTTAACACCTGGGTGGAGAGTGGCAAATGTAGATCAACGTCTCGCCAAAGGACATTAGTGCCGCGCGGGACTCGAACCGCGGACCTTGTGATCAACAGTCTGGTGACGTATCTACTCGACCACAACACCTCTAATGATATTAAAGGTGTAATAAAATTGTTAGTAATAATAATTAAAATTATAATAATATGTTTAGGATTCTTGCTGATTGATGATATTCATGATTTAATAATGATTATAATAATCACTCATGCTCAGGAGCAGTTACAGAAGAATAAATTGAGGGAGGGGGGGGGGGGGGGGGGGCTTGGGAGACTTTGCATTCATTTTCTTGAGCTTCCCCTCCCCCCTCCCCAAGCTCCCCTAGAACTGATGTGGCAAATACTACTACTCCTACCACTACCTCTACCACTACCACTACCACTACCACTACCACTACCACCACTACTAATAATACTACTGCTACTAGAACTATGATGTCATGTTTAGCCAGGTCCCAGAGGGGCCCTATATTACCATCATATGATTTTAATCATGTACTATGTGAATACCATGTGCCTTAATGTTTGAGGGAGGAAGGTGTCGATAGATTCATTAACCCCGTTTTTTTTACTGCCAACTAAGAAATTCCTATGTCAGTTGAGTTATTTCTGATATATTTGCTAAAGTTTGAAAGGACCTTATATCGTAATTATAACCAATTTTAATGTAATTTGTATATATTGATAAAAGTCCTTCAGAGATATCTCATTCAACGAATGAAGTTAAGGAAAACATGTTGCATCTCATCATTCTGAATCTAAATGTTGGTTCCTAATCCATATAAAGTATTATGTACAAATAAATTGAGTACAATGATATACCATTTGAATATGTGAAAATAAGTCACATGAAGAAATTCTATGTACTTAAAGATAAACTTGAGTACTGGTAAAAAAAAGAAAATTATTTCTCACAGAATCAAACGAAACTTACACTGAATGTTCAAGATTACAAATAAATGACATGTGCCAAACAATTTTGGAAGAAAATGTATACTGGCTGAGTAATGAGCATAGAAAGACAAGGAATCAAGGTAGTACCAGCCCCGACACCATGCGTGTTGTCCCATACATAGCTTTCTGTGTATGTGCTTGTTACTTTACCAAGACTCGGTCAAATTTATTATGATTTTGATGACTCCAGAACCTTGCAGTGCACACCAATACTTACATGTTTCATGATCAACTGTTTCTGATCCTTTCCACACCTTTTCTTTCACAATGCAATCGCATTACCAGTACTAAAGTTTATCTTTAAGGCAGCAATTTTAGAACCATTCCTTCTTACTACTTTCCTGAATTGAGCAATTCTCTATCCTATGGACAAGGTTAACATAAATTATCTCCACATTTAGATTTTCGTGTTCCACTATTTATATCTAGTTATGCCTATCCCAATGCCAAATAAAACAAATGAGGATTTGGAGTCAGTAATAGTCACCGCGTAGGCCTGTTTTCATCAGCTCGAGTTTGCCAAATAACCCGCTATATTCAGACTCTGGATATTATCCCGAAGCTTGAAATTGCGTCTTCATCAGACCGATACGCTCATCACAAACGAGCTCGGGCGGGCGCAAATTAGCTTGTTTTTTCCCAAATAGCAGGATATTTTGGAAACAAGACCAAGATTTCTCAGGATATTTTCTCAACCAAATATCTCACTAATTGCAACTGGAGGCTGATGAGGACGAAAATTATGTGGTTAATTTGCGATCGGGATAGTTAAAATAGCAGTATATTTGGCAAACTCGAGCTGATGAAGACAAGCTTTTTTATATGGAGAGACTTTCACAAAGCAGGTGTTCTCAATCTTTATGATTATCTCTATAAAAAATGCAAAATACCAATCTTCAAAAGTCTTGCCAAAATGAGGTAAAATATGTCTTACAAAATTCTTGTCAGGGAGTAGTCTCTCTAATTCTAAGAAAAGTCTTCTGAAAAAAATGTAACTTGAATTCCAGCATAATTTTATAGCAGTGCCCGTAAAATAAGATACAAAGTAGAAGTGAATTGCCAGATTTCATTGAAATAGAAAGAGCATCTTCTTACATAATTTGAAGAAATATTTGCAAGTAGTTGTAGAACTCTGTGGACCAAAACATGAAATTGAACTTTTCTTCAAATGTATCATTTTCGGTGAGATGATGTTACTATAATTGCATTCAAATTTGTCCAGTATTAGTGAATTAACCTTGCCAATGCTGCCAAGTACAATGTACAGCTTTCATCAAATGAAGAATGTTGTAAAAATGTTGTACCAAGATTCTTACTTTGTGTGAATAAAAATTCCATATCCATATTTCATTTCATATTATCATATCGGAAGCATTTTATTAGATATAAGTTTTTTTTTTTCTTAAACAGGTTGTACAATTTCTTTGCACAATAAATGATTTCTTTCATAATGATCATACAGTTCACGACTAAATTATTCGTACCCCTTGTTGAATAAGGGCATAGATGTGAGCTTTAATATGTCACATTATCAGGAAACATAAATTGGGACGAATCAATTTTCTACATAATTAAAAATAAAACAAAACTTGGTAAGGGTAAGAATAATTTAGTTGTTAACTTTATATAAGTCAATATGTAGTACTGCTCTAGTCTTTTGATTACACTTGTTGAACAGTGACCATTTTTATATGATTAATCACAATATATCTGATGTAAAATGCTTATTATTATTATTTTTGAAACAAGGTTCATGTATATATATAAAATTTATAAGGTGCTGTATAAAAGAAGAGAACAAAAATAAAGTTAGAATCAAATTCTTATTTATGTAATTAAAACTTTCTGTGCATTTTGTTAGAATGGTAAAATTTTGTACACTTGGCTTGGACGAGTACTACTAATTTTGCAAATTATAAATTGACATTTGCACAGGTGCAGACTATATTCTGTCATATGGAGGGCATACATGCTTGTACCATTACTTCTTGTGAAGTAGTTATTTCCCAAACACTATGGCCCAAATTCACAAAGGAGGTTTGAAATTAACCCATGGTTTAGACCCTCGTTTACATAACCCATGGTTTGAAATTAGCCCAAATTAAGCGTACCTTGCCTTGTAGGCCTTTAAATATTGGACCTCTTACCGTGTCGCGCTGATTTTGTGCTAATTTTAGACCATGGGTTATGTAAATGAAGATTTAAACCATGGGTTAAATAAAGTTAAACCTTCTTTGTGAATTTGGCTAGAGTGCCTATGTCCATGCAGCGCCCTTGTCTGTACATATATGCATCACTGTAGGTCTAATCAAACATATTGTGAAATGAACACAACTTTTTTGTCTCGGGGTTTTTAATCGCACGATTCATATTCATGCGAAAAATTACTTAAAAAATAATGAACAAAAATCGGTTGAGAAAACATGAAGTCATTGAAAGTGCACATTATCCTTTCTTTTCTTAACATACCTTAATCATTAACTCATTAGAATATAAAGCCAGGTAAAGGATTTTGGTGTTGATTATATAAAGTTAACAACTAAAATACTGTATTCATACACCTTATAACTTGATGTTTTTTGTTTGTTTTTCATAAGGCTCAAGAATGAAAGGTGAATTGGTTGAATGAGGACCATAATAATATTAGATGTAATTTTTAATTACAGTATGTATGGTGGTGTGACCATAGTTCGCAATCTTAAAAAGTCAGTAAGATTCCCAAAAGCTGATATACCACTAATGGAAAGAGAAATCTAAAATTACCCCGAAAACAAAACTTTCTCTGGAATTGGGTGTGAAATTATGAAAATATTGACAAAAGATTGGCAAATTTTGCAAGGTGATAGGTTCTCTTTAATGTGTAAGGCTTTTTGTAAGCCACTAGATTATTGTTGAAATAGTTATCACCTGAAAGTTAGCATTGATCCTCCTTCTGTTTGGAATACATTAATGTTTCAATAGTCTGTACATGTAAATCTAAGAAATATACAACAGATATGCCAATGTTGCAGTCTTGTGCCTTTTGGGGGCCCTAAAAATTCTTGGTTTCTTGCAGCTTCAGGCTTTACATTGTGCAGTGTACCAATTGAGTAACTTCAACTTGTAACCATTTCTCCTGGCAAACATCAATGTGACAAATACCGTTTTTTGTAACAGTGTGATCGCTTTGAAACAAATCCATGGTTCTGTTTTTTGTTATTTCGGATTGTGAAATGCAGCTGAATGTTTCACCTTTTTAATCATAGAAAACCTCTATGGAAACTAAAATTGTAAAAATCAATACCAACGTTATATTGTATATGATCCACCTGAATATATTTTGTGCTTTGATTGTACATTTTGGATTGTGGGAAATATATATAAAAAATCTGAAATAAATTTCTAAATTTGAAAAAAGAATAAAATTGTTTACTACTTTATTTAAAATTTAGGATATCTTGATAATTGTGCTATACATTTTCATACTATATTTGGTATTTTCTATTGTCCTCCTTGTACATGTACATATTTATTTTTTACCTGTAGATCTTGTGATACATGCTCTTGCATTAATTGCTCATGCAGTGGTCAATTTCCCACACTAAATGAATTCTTCACTTTAACCCTGAACCAACACCTAACCCAACGCTGAACCCAACATAAACCCTTATCGCAACCCTTAAGCATGGCGCACACTACAGGATCCTCCTGCAATTTTAATTTTTCATTAGGGCAGTTATATTTGATATGAAAATCTGAACATTCACTATCCTCCTGATTTAGATTCTAAATAATGGACAATAATATTAAAATGCAGAATTTTAGTGCATTGAACTCTTCTAGTCAGAATAAAAGCCGAATTGGCTTCAAATCATAGACAATCGCATCGTCTGACGTCACTACGTTTCTGAGCTGCTTTAACTTCCCCCTCCTAAGAAGCATGAAAGTTTAGTTTTTATTGAATCTAAGACTATTCAGATCCTCAATTATTAATTTTTTTTATGTTTGAATGTTCATATAAAATGCTATCACGAATTCTCCCTGCAAAATTGGAATGTAGTCAGATCATTTAGTGCGCGCCGGTATTTACTCTTTTCATTAGACAAGATAATCTCGGGGCAAAAGTTGCCACATGTAAATTAGCATCCTTTTCATATTATAATATGAAGCATAGAATTGTAATGATCAATTTTAAGGAATAAAAGAAATGTTGAATGCCTTAAAGTTATAATTTGCAATTGCAAAAGCACATCAAATTCCTAAAGATTGCTGTGGAAAATGATGTAGAGGTACGTACAGCAAAGGATGTGTGTGGATATTTGTATTCATTTATCTTTCATCAATTTTTGTAACAAACAAAACAAATGTACACAGGCAAAGTTTGCTTAAGCAGATACTTCTTTTTCAATTAAAAATTTAATTGTACCATTCCATGGCAAAGCATTATTATGAGTTAAATTAGTTAAATACTTTTCTCAGTATCAAAATCAACATAATAACATGAATACAAAGTGATTTATAATTATCACTGGATAATAAGGACATTGCTATTAATGAAAAGAATACTGTTAGTCACATTGCAATATAATACTTATAGCAAACTCATATGTAAAAAATACACACAAAAGAAACAAACTTATCTCTAGACTACCCATAAATTACAGTAGAAAAAAATAAAATTACAAAGTTAGTGTAAAAATATATAAACAGATACAAAAAACAAAATATTACCGCTATTCCTGTATAAATAAACATCCATCATTCATATGAATACTCTCCAAGATCACATTAAATTCTGCTTCTCTTCTACTGAATGCAACTTAATATACCTATTACTATGAAGACACATTGGGCTTTGGTATATAAATAAAGTAAAATAAATAGTAAAGAAAAAAGTTGCTATTAGTACATGTTTGTCACACATTTTTGTTTCATAAATGCTTAAATATAGTAATTCCCAAATTGTGAAGAAAAGGAAATCACATACAAGGTTGACATCTCTTCGCAGACAGCCTGATAAATATTTCAGCAATCTATCTAGTTTTCAGCTCCTTTATACTGTTTCTTATGTATAAATATGTTATTAACTTTTGTGACTCCAAGCTCTTTCTCCCTTTGGGCACCACTCAACAAATATTATGGGTAGCAAACCTATAGTAATTACAATTTTCAAAAAATCATAACTTTGTTACCTTATATCCGATTTTGTTAAAACTTTCACCAGTGTGCTTCTCTGATTTTTCTGCTTTCTATTAGATTGATTTGCTAATAAGATTGGTATCCCCTTTAAAGAAATTCCTGTTTGTTATGCCTCAATCACATTGATGAAATTGACACCAGGAAAAGAAAATTATAACACTGAATGGTCTTTCTTCTTAAGAGTACCTGTAGTAATATGTTATCCATGTTTTGTTTTTGATTAGTGCTCCAAGGGAGAAGGCACTTCAGAGAAGAAAAAAAGAACTTAACAATATGTTTAACCATGTACTGTACAAGCCAAACATGAGGGTTGACCGTGACTACATGTACGTCACAATCCACTGACCAAATTTCCATGGAATTAGGGATCTCAGATTTTAAACATTCATAACTCTCTTATTGGTCTGATTTATATCAAACTTTTGCCATACCATTTCTCTTATTTTTCTGCTTTTACACAAATTAAATTGTCACAAAGGTTGAATTGTCCCTTTAAAATTCAGCCCACAATGCAAATAAATACTGGCATCTTGTACAAAAAAAAGCACCAATTATTGAGCTCTCTGGGTAAATATGGTACAAACAGTTGGATTTTCACTGACTACCGGTAGTACTTTTTAATGAATTGGTACATGCCAATATAACTATAGCCATGCCCAGCACGAACTCATTCTATTGCTACTGTTAAAAACAATATCGCTCAAAAGCCGACATTGTTCAATTTTCAAAAATGATATAAAACTCACACCTTCTGCACGAGATGTTTCTAGATACAATAAGATTAATGATTATCTCTATGCAATGCATTTGAATAGTTTCAAGGTATATAGCCCCACTTATGTACAGTACCATTATTAATACAATTAATTGAACATGATTATTTAACTAGTATTTGCACTTTGCAGAACTGCTTACTCTGTATTTTAAATGAATATTCACTTGAATAGTACACTTCCCAGCTTAATAATTCGATTTGAACTATTAATTTGTTACATACTTTCATCATTCAGGCTCTCTAAATACTTCAATGAAAGACTCAAAATAAACTTATTAACACACAAACAGAAAAAATGATTAAAGGCAGTTGAACAAAGTTCCATTAAGTATAAAAATGAACAAATTACAACTGGATAACAAACTGCACACAGTTGAAGCATAAATATTGCTTTCAATTGACAGTTATTGCCTCGTGAAGAATATTCTATTAGCTTATTAATTTAGCATGTCCAATTATGGGTTAAAGATTTCACTTATTAACTTGGTTAAGACATCAAAGATTCATACTTCTTTGTCTTTCCAGCAACTTTGTTGACATCAATATATATTTAGAAAAAGTAAGTTTGAAGGGTATTAAAGGTAAAGACCAGTATTGGCAACGCCCCAATTTCAAAAAATGAAATGGAAGCTCTCATTACCAATCATGTGAAAGAATATGTTTTGACTAATACATGATGATAAAAAATTTGCCGGGAAACCGCCTACTAATTCATATATTTGGTAAATTTATCTCTCTCATGGTCTGGTGAGAGAGATAGGGTAGTCCCATATACATCTTTCTGTGTATAGTGCTTGTAACTTTACGAAGAATGGGCCAAATTTCTTATCATTTTGATGATTCCAGAACCTTGCAGATGCTAGATGCTAGATGATCAACCTTTTCTGATCGATTCCACAACGTTTCTTTCACAATGCAATCGCATGACCATTACTGGTCTTTACCTTTAAAAGTAAGTTCACTGAATTTATAGCAGTAAACCAGAAGTGTTTATATTTTATGATATTTGTATACATGATTTATCGTTTTCTTTGTCAACTCAATTTGAAAGTCTTTCTTCTATTAAACATTTGTAATCCAGGTCAATGCAGTCCTAGGACTGCAATTATGTATTTTTATAAAATATTTCAATTCAGCTAGGTATTAGTAAGAATACTTTAACACAAAGGTCTTTACTAGGATTCTTTGTTGTGCACATCTACTTATATTCACCACAATCTGGCATTCATTTACACATAAGACACATTATCTTGCCAGAGTGGTTTTCAAATGACTTGATAATTGCAGTAAAAGGATAGACCTATATTCTACACAAATATCCAGCACAATGGTTTCTCAACTCTCCCACTTAATATGTTAAGTTAAGTATAATTGAAGGCAATCTGTAAAAGTGCTCATAATCCAAATTCACTGACTTTATGACTCTTGTATTCATAATAATCTTCATGGAAAGGTCCTAACTTTCATAATCAAATCACTCCTTCAGACATCATGATATTCATGATATATTGTAGGAAATAGAAAATGCAAATCCATGACCAAGTACCATTTTTTATACAGGTTTAATTTTTGTTGAACAGATGTGTTAGATTTGACTTATCATGTTTACAAAATTTACAAAATGGAACACATCTTGATAGAATTTGTACACATACAGTGCATATAAATCAATACCATATTGACTTTACAGTTTTACACAGATATTTTTGTTTTAATACACCTGTCTTTGAAATATTACCAAGTATATTACCAAATAAGCCACTTTACATGTATAATTTTGTTTCTTTTCAAATTCACTGAATAAATGCAGGTGTTCTAGTACTTTGATATTTTACACACATTCAAGCAACCTCACTCATCACAATGAAATGTTCATGCTTCTTTCTCTATTTTGGGGACTATACAGTGCGTCCCAGAAAAAACGAAACCGAGAATTATCGATGTTTTTATCTTAACTTAATCACAATTATAATTGATAAATGGCACATATTTGTAAAGCTTAGATCCTCCTCTTTCATTTGATGCAACTCGTATAATCCATATTTCACGCAAGAGTGATTAAAATGAATTTGAAGAGAGGAAAAACAAAAAGTCATTTGGTGGACGGTATCTGAATTTCAGAAAGTTGAGTTTCTGCTCTTTCATAGTTCTCGGTTTCTTTTTTTCTGGGACGCACTGTACAGGTGTTCTATCTGAACGTTCTTTTCATCCCCTTATCCTACCTCCCCCTCCCTTTCATTATCAGTCGAGGATAAAAAGAACGTCATTTTCACAGGTGATACCTGCACTAGGTGCACCGATCCACCCCTAGATGGCGCTTTAGCTTGTGAAACCTCTCCTTGACATAGTTGTAGAACTCGTAGTCTAATTTCATCCTTTCTTTCATGATTTCCACCGACCTTGCGCTGGGCATCTTCTTGAAAGACGTCTTAGAGACTGCAGAGAATTCATCTGTATAGAAACAAAGACAAGTAAAGATCAAGAAAATGTGCGTTTTAATTATACACTTAAACTGCATAGAAAAAGCCTTACAATGTAGACGATACACTTTCAATTAAACATTTAAAGCAAATCTCCTACCATAACCGAATAAGATATCAAATATTTCATCAGCTATTGTATTTTCCTTGCTCTCACAGAATGATAAGAGAAAAATACTTATCGGGGCCCCGTTGCACAAAACTTACCATTGATGGTAACTTTGCACCAATGATAACTACCATGGAAACCTTGATTTTGATTGGCTGTTGAGCCCTGTTACCATGGTAGTTGCCATTGATGGCAAAGTTACCATCAATGTTAATTTTTATGCAACGGTGCCCTGGTCTTACAAACTCACATCAAACCAAAATTTTAAAGCAAATACCTCTGGAGTAAATATTGGGTCACCATAGGTAAATGACAAACTCTAGGCAACAGGAGGTGTGGTGGCTCAGTGGTTTGGCAGTGGTCTCGTAAACAAGAGGTACCAGGTTCGAAACCAAGTCAAGCGCTGGTGCCCTTTGACTAAAAGACATCAGTCCCCTGGGAGGTGTTTCACAAAGATCCTAAGTTAAACTTATCTCTAAGTTGGACTTAACAATTATGGAAAGCCATAAGCATC
This sequence comes from Strongylocentrotus droebachiensis, assembly GCA_035222895.1. Classification (NCBI taxonomy): domain Eukaryota; kingdom Metazoa; phylum Echinodermata; class Echinoidea; order Camarodonta; family Strongylocentrotidae; genus Strongylocentrotus; species Strongylocentrotus droebachiensis. The sequence goes on from JAVYIG010004466.1 coordinate 123,741, forward strand.
TTTGAAAATATTTTGTAAAAGTCATTTTAAAAAGCATAAAATGTTTATTCAAATCATTTATATTTTCTATTATCAAGGAGATTTCATGTTCTTGATGTGGAATTTATGAAAAGTCTAAACTACTTGAATTTTTGCTTTTTAATATATTTTATCTTGAGGCTACAAATGGCTCTCCATAATGTTTAAGTCCAACTTAGAGTTAAGTTCGACTTAGGATCTTTGTGAAACACCCCCTGATCACTTTATACTTGCAAACAAACATTGCTTTCTTAGCAGTTTGATTTATAAAAAAAATCAAAAAATAGTTGGGGAAACAAGCCAACCAACCAACCATCCATGTCAAACACACAACCATAAGAAGAAAGACTCTGGAAAGGATTACCACATATTTAAAAAAAAATGTTTTGTAGGCAGTATTGCAGAATCACTTACCTTTGTTAGCATGATACTCATGTATGGCACCACCGAGCATAGATGGCAGCAGACGCTCTATGACACGGAGGGAGCTTTCATACTCCTCAACGATCCCGACGACCAGGAAATTGTCAAGGTTACGCTTTGCTTGTGCTAAGGCATACTCTGGCGATGTTCTAAGAAGGATGAAGAAAATGGAATGACACATTAAAGGTCATTCAAACATATGGTAAACTGGCAAAATAAAAACTAATATTTTTACATGTAAATGAACAGCAGGTAGGTTTTTTTAAAAATGCACCTGCCCTTATCACTCCCCCTCCCCCCCCCCCCCCCATCCAGGTGTACTTTTATATCCGTGTAATAAAACATAAAGTAATGTAATATGTACTACGCTTGTGTTATTTTAATTTTTTCTATCGAAGGCAGTTTGCATTTAATGCGTCTTATGAAAATGTTGCTTTAGTAGTGTAGGTGATTGGTAATGCAAAAATAGAAATGGCCTAAATTGTAACCAAGCAAGGAGATATAGAATGTCAATTTATAATAGCCTGTGCAACAATAGAATGTGATTTTTCATATTTGTACAGTATTAAACAAATCTGTCTTTAAGGGCCAATGTTTTACAAGCCAGAGAATTAAAAAGGGGCATAAAATTGGGTTGAAATCGAAGGAGAAGGATAAGTTCATATCAGTCTGTGAGGTTTTCAGCAAGCTTTCTCTATTCGGATAACATCAGGCTGTCCTTAAACCATACCACAACTCCGCTATAACAATTCACAGTGATTTTAAACTCAGTTTCTCTCTAAATGAGACTTCACTGCGAGAACTCAAAATTGATTTGAAAGCAGGAACAAAGCACAAAGCAGGAACACTGAAAAAAATAATGCCTCCGGCTACTTTGTTACAGAGGCATACAAGCATACAAGCATACAGAACTCCTACTTACATGCACTTCTCTTCATAGCCGCAGAATATCCTGATATTGATGTTTGTGTAGTACTCTCCTGTACAGCTAGGGCGACCCTTCTCAACGCACTCATCATAAGTCTGAGACAAGAAAATCATCGTAATCCATATATTCTCTATATTATTCAGAAACCTGCATGCTTAGTGGTGTAGTACAACTTGAATACAAAATTGAATATAGTGACAAGCTATTTTTTCATATATACATATGACCCTTTGATCTTTGACCTCATGACCCCCAAAATCTAATCAGATCATTGGCTCTGCAAGATACATACATGTGTTGAGTTTGATGGTAATCCCACCATCGGTTCTAATGATAATAGTACAATCACAGGTTTTTTTTTGCATAAATAATGAGCCCCATGACCTCATGACTCCAAAATCTACTCAGTTCATTGGCTCAGCAAGATATATACATGTCTCAAGTTTGATGGTAATCCGTCCATCGGTTCTAATGATAATGCGAGCACAAGCTATTTTTGCAAACATAATGAGCCCCATGAACTTTGACCGGTTGATCCCAAAATCTAATCAGTTCATTGGCTCTGCAAGATACATACATGACCCAAGTTTGGCGGGAATTTATCAATCGGTTTTTGAGATAACGCGATCACAAGAACGGGACGTACGAACGGATGGACAACCAGAGAACATAAATCCTCCGGCTACTCTGTTGCGGAGGCATAGAAATCTTATCTGGCAACTCTTTTGTGATTACTGGTCACAACTACATATTAAGTCAACGTTCTGTTGAGCCTAAAACAAGAACCTGTGTCATATTTAAGTTGTATTTGAATATTTCACATGGTTTATGATAATTCTGATTCCAAATCTGGCTAATTGATAATTTCAATCAATTTTGATGCAGTCCTTATTTTGCAGTTTAATGATGTTGTAATTTCTATTGCATAATGGTGTATGATATGTATTTTAAGATGCATAATTGTTATATTGAATATAATAATTTGCATTTAAGTTGTATTTTAATATTTCACATGGTTTATTATAATTCTGAGTCCATATCTGGTTTATTTATATATTTCAATCAATTTCGATGCAGGCCTTATTTTGTGTACTGTCATATTCTTCTTTGCCGTTTATTTGTAATTCAATGTTTTTAACATGTTCTTTTAGTATTTCTCACTTTTCCTTCCTTATCCTTTCTTCTTTCTCTTGCGCTTAGAAACATTGTATTAAGCGCATTATAAATGCAACTAGCTGGACCCGCGGAAATCCGCGGGATTCTAGAGGGGGGCGGGGGGTGTAAATAGATATATAGAGACTGTCTAAATTAAAACCACCAAGAACTTTATTTGCCATTCAGGCCATTAAAAAAATGTTTTGCGTCCCCGCCCGCTTACTTTTTGGGGGCCGCCTCCTATTTTTTTTTTTTTGAATTTTTTTTGATTTTTTTTTTTAAAGAAAAAAAAAACAGCGTCCCCGCCTGCTTCCTATTTGGGGGCCGCCTCCTATTTTTTTTTTTTTTTTTTTTTTTTTTTTTGAAGAAAAAAAACATGAAAAGCACTGCTAAAATGTATTTCTGATTTTAAAAAAGAAAAAAAAAAATTGTCGGCTGCCATCTTGAAAAATAGCCCGAATGTCAGGGAAAATGTACCGAGCGGCCATTTTGAAAGAAAAAAAAAGGGCCTCCTCCTTCCCATTTTTCGAAAAAACAGGAAGCCAAACATGTTTTTTTTTAAATTTGGCCTTATATAAAAAAATTAAAAAAACGATCCAACTGTACCGGTAGTTATTCTTTAAGCCACTGGAACTGCGTAGAGTTCCGTAGTGTGGAAAGCTTTTACTGCTTTGTCGATCTGGCGTAGGGTAGCGTACTGTTGCGTAGGCATGTAGCGTAGTGTTGTTTAAAAAGGCGTACTTTCTGCGTCAAATTTCTACGCCGAAAGTACGCGAAAAAAATTAAATATGTTGAATTGTTTTGTTCATCTTGCGTACCCCTTTCCGTCCCTCAGCATATAGTAACGTAGGCCAGCGTAGTTGGTACGCAACACTACGCAACTCTACGTATTGACCCCACGCCAATTAGTGACTCGCAAGTGTCACAAATAAAGTATTAAAAATATGCTCATCTGACCCTAATTAAACGCCTAAACCCCCCAAGCTTTCGGGGGTTTATGGCCCCTTGAAACCCGTGGACCCCACGCCTATATTATATATACACTCAACCCGCTGCGATCTGATCTCCCCCCCCCCCCCAACTTTGAAGAATGTAACCCCCGAGCTCTTGGGGTTTATGGCCCCTTGAAACCCGTGGACCCCACCCCTATATACACTCAACTCAGGACCCGCGGAAATCCGAGGGATTCTAGAGGGGGGCGCAGGCAAAAAATTAAGTTTTTCATTTCGGAGGCTCCATTTCAAATTTTTGGGAAATTTTCTGGGGCTACTTTTTCATCTTTCGGGGGCTCTTTTTTCTGGGGCTACTTTTTCATTAATTCATAAAAGGATAGGCCTACACTTTGTTGAGATTTGTTTAGTAGGCTAAGGTTTCAGGCTTCCTACTTCATAATTGCCTATTTAAAAAAAAAAAACATTTTTCTAGTTCAATAACTAAGTTTTCATGCATTGATTTGATGCAAGAACTGTAACATAATGAACCTAGATTGTGATTATTTCTGACCATGAATTTCGATAATCATTTTTCAAAGTAAAATTTTCACAAGAAAATCGGACAGTCGTTTAAAAACGTAGACATTAGTAATACTTTTACTAATTCTAAGCTCAGGTTTCGTAAATCTATTCACGAAACTATATTGAAATCGCGGCAATAATGATGCAAACCAACAGATAACAATTTCAAAGTGTCAAATCTCTTCGACTCGAGCTCAGCTTAGCTGAACTCACACACACTTCAGCGTAACTGCAACTCCAGTAACTCCAGCAAGCTCGAACACCGGCGCCGCAGGCGTCGGACGCCTGCGGTGCGCGGTGCCGGTGTAGGAGCTTCCCGAGCAGCGCTGCTGCACTGTGTGTTGAATGAAAGCAGCTTGCGACTGAAGTGTCAGTCCATTGGTTTTCTTGTGAAAACTTTCCTTTAGAAAATGATAATCAAACTTGAGTATACATGGCCGTTACATAATCACAAAATAAGCTTTGATTTCATACCTCCATTCACGAAAACTATATAAAAATCGCGGCAATCATGATGGAAATAGGTCTCTAAGTTTGGACGTCGACGGGAATTTAATCACAACAAAGCACATCCTATAGAAAGATACCTAACACGGGGTAAGTCGTACCCGTTCAGCGTGCATTTAATACGCAACTTCATGTGAGTGGATCGTCATCGGTCGTGTGTCTACGGATGTAATGTTGAATATCCATGAGGTATCTCTGTCGTCACGCATATCGTGCATTATGCATGTCGCGTCTGTTTTCGCCCTGGACGTCGACACGGAGGAGGACCTCGGGCGGAGTATAGCCAATTCCACAGAGTAGACTCTCCCGCGGACGATGGCACCGGGCACGGGTGCCCCGAGGGCAGGGTTCGGGAGGAGATAGCCGCACCAACTTGGGTCGGCGATCTCATTAAAAAACAATAGAATACAAAGGCTCGCCGAGACGTCGCGCCCCCCGCGGAGCCTTAGCGTATTATTATTATAGATGTATTATTATTATTATTATAATACAAACGATTAGTACCCTTTCAGCAAGTTTCTCACCTGATTGACTGCTGATACGCCCTCCTTGACGATCATCTCATGAAGCTTACTGACGTCCATATCAGCGTCGCCAAAACGCATGAAGTAATACCAGGAGACATGACGGGCTAGTGGGTCTCGGAGCATGCTCACATAGACAGGCATCATAGCCGGGCTAAAGAAGCAAACAATACATCATTGCTTTCAAATGTCTCTTCTTGAAAGTAGGTAAGCAACTGCACATGTATAAACATTAATGGGCAGGGAAAGCATTAATTAGAGGAACCCCCTGAAATCCCTGGAGAATATGCACAATCCCTACTTGTGATTGCATACAGAGTGACCAAAATATAATTCTTAATAATTATAATAATAATAACAATGATATTTCTTGTTTACCCAGGGTATTCTCATCAGTATTTATCATATTATTAACCCCGGCTCTAGCTGTGCTACCATGAAAAGGCGCTCAAGCATTTAAAGAATTTCTTCCTACCAGGTACCCATTTACTAGTACATGTACTTCACATGGGTGGAGAGTGGCAAATGTAGATTAATGTCTTGCAAAAGGACATTGGTGCAGCAGCAGGACTCAAACCGTGAACCGTGCATTCCACAGTCTGTGACGTATCCACTAGACCGTGACTGCTCTACAATGCATACAGAGCGACCAAAACATTATCTTGACCCTCCAATACTCTGATAAAAACATCATTTTCCTTGCTAGAGGGTCATTACTATCATTGCCAAAACATGGCTCTGGCAGCCTTCTTGCGGTCAGCGGATGATCATTGTCTCAAAATGTGATTGTAATATTATTAGAAATTCCCAATCTTAAAAAGGACACATTACGTGCCCACAGAGTGTCCACATTGTTGAGCTCCGAGCAGACCACGACAAGACTCCAAATATCATGTTTTGAGATACGATGGGAGGAAATTTTGAAATATGGCTTTCCTCTTCTTACGAGCAAAGATATTTCTCATTGTCACATCGAGTATTAAATCAACAAACCAAAATAAAAGCTCCTACAATAAATCCTACTGCACCATGGAATGCATTTTTGTTGGTCGGTTTGTACATCATGTGTTTATTTGTTTGTTCTTTTTAATCACAAAATTAATAATTTTGGTGGTCTATTGCGAAACTTAAGAATTCATGGCAAATAAAATAGATGGGTAGAAAAATAAGTCCAAAAGAAACATTTATTGGAAAATATAAAGAATGCATCGATGGAGAAATAGGATTTTGACTGCAGGAGAGTACTCACTTGGTGAATCCTATGAAGCGTAAATGTCCATGAAACAGTCCACCGGGGGGCACGGACTGAAGCTTTTCAGACAGAAGACTTTTCTGTTTAATATCAAGATAACAAAAAATGAAGAGTTTTCTCACACACAGAGAATTCCAAAAGGGAAAGGGCCATGATACTGGAGTGTGAATGTCAACATTTTAAATTGACCTGGAAAAAGTGTAATTTAGAAGGCAAGATTTTTTTTTTTACAAATGTAAAGATGCTGTAGGAGAAATGTAATACCAACCCCTTGTCTACATGGTCTATTTTGTTCATGCTTGATTTTGACGGCCAGAATCAGGCATCTGTTACGTGTTTAGTTTAAAACACGATTGCGTTCATGCTCACTTTTGTAGAATCACCAAAAAACGGCGATCACGAACGCCGATCGTAAACTCACAAAAAGATGCGTTTACAATTGTAAACGCGTTTAAATGGGGTCAACGCACTGACCACTAGTGGGTCTACGTAGCATGCACAGTGAAGGTCACACAAGGCCACACAAGGAGAATTGCCTGGATGAGCCAGAGAAGTAAGCATGAACAGCTACACCGTGGAACTGCGATCACGATGAGCGTTTACGATGAGCGTTTCAGATCGCTCATTATACCTTCAAAATCAAGCATGAACGCGCCCTTAGAGACTTCGGTGGTAAGCGCTTTAGTTTTTATTATTATTGCTATGGTTTTGGTATTAAAATTAACATTGAAGCAGATTTACAACTATCTAATAATTCATTGTTTCATTGAATTAGGGCAATTTAAAGTTAAATGAAATAAATTCACAATTTAAAAAATAAAGTTGAATAGTGGTCATGTGATGGCATTTTAAAAGAAACTGTCTGAAAATTATTAAGAAATGCTGTTATGTACAATGTTAGAATTGCGAGATTTTGGAATCCTCACAACGATTAAGAAATGGACTCATTCTTGCTTTCAATCCCAAACAGTGATAACCATATTCAGAAATACATGCAAATACATGGTTGTTCAGAACCTTTTCTTGTTATAAATGAAGGCATTTCAAGAGCGGTAATTTTCATGTTCTGACAAAGCTGGCGAATTATTTTTCAGGGCTTGACCTCCACAAACATGGCAAGATGAATTCTCAAGCTTGCTGCTAGCTCATTTTTTCTTACCATTTTATTTTCCTCGCTGTTCGCGAGGAGGTAAGGCAAGTCAGTGATGGCACTGATGTTGTTCTTCTCCTTCAAGATCCAAGCTACCCACACAAAGGTCCTACTACCACACTTTGGAACACTCACGTACACAACATTGTTTGTCTGAATCAGTGGTTTGAGAGGAGAGGAGAGGAGAGGAAAATTGTTAAAAATTTAATACTGCAACAATATTTAACACTCTTCAATCTTTCTTGCTCTTACAATGGATAAAACATATTCATTCTGTTTCAATTTATGTATTTCTATCTAATCAGTTCTAGGGCAACAAACATACTGAGGGATACTAGGAAGAGACCTAATCAAGATTTGGTGCAGGACAAATTCAATATAACATTCAAGTCATTAATGACAGAAGAACAAAAGCTTTAAAGACTGTGGTCTCACTTGCTGAAAATATCAAATTAAATTGTTCATCTCACGCAGAGAAATATTTCTATGATAAAAATGTCTTCTTTTAATATTACCCTTTTCATGGTAGCCTGATTTTCATTGGATACATCCGATGAAACGGCGACTATGAAATGGTACAGAGGAGATAGGCTGATAGAATAGCCAATAAAAAGAAGAGAAATTCTCTTTCCATCTGGGTTAGTCTGAAAACATCGATGAAAACAACGATGAAAACAACGATGAAAATGGTCAAAGCCAGTGAATTCCGACAATATGAAAGGGATAGCAGAGAAAGCGGCGGTTTCACCTTTGTTTACATAAAGCAAATTCTATCGGTATTTTCATCGGTGTGACTCCAATAGAAGGACTATGAAAGGGGTATAAGATGAACATAGATGTATAGTACATATGTGAAATACATATTAATTTGGGTGTCCTACATATTTGACTTATTTTCACTTAGAACTTAAGAGTACTTTCTACAGTCACTATTCTGATACTCTCCCTATAAACTAATGCTGGAATTCTGTTAAAGTGAAGAAGAAAAAACATCTTTCTGTTTTTAAGCTCTTCTGTAAATTTGGAAGGAAAACAATTCTTACCTTTCCCTTCACTTGGTGTCCATAAGCTGTATTGTTGATTGAAGCAACAAACTCAGGATCTTCAGGGCAGTTGTGATAATACACTGAGATTCAAATATAAAAAAGAAAACAAATCTATGATACAGAAGATCATAATCTATTGTGTCACTTTGTTTCATATTGTAGCATAACAAAAGTTCTATGACATATACTTCAGCTAAAATTGCTCTATTGTCAGTGTCTTACACAAACAGGGGGGGGGGGGGGTGTTTCACAACTTTGACTAAGATCTACTTTAAGTCGGACTTAACAATGGTAGGCCGTTTTTTTTTGCCACTGTTTTCTCCAACCATTGCTGGCATTTGTCTCTTAAGGGCATGACAGGCCTACCATAGTTAAGTCTAACTTAAAGTCGATGTTAGTCTTTGTGAAACACCCCTAGAATCCCTAACTTCACCCCCCCCCACCCTATTAAAAAACAATAGCAACCCCCTGACCCTAATCCTAAATCTTACAGATGACCCAATCTTGTATCTATATAGCACAATAGCACATGCCTGGTTACCATGGTTACCAAATATACAGTATGTTTGCGCATCCACATTTCAATCATTTACTGTAACCAGAAACATTTTCCAAATTTATAGAGTGGTAAAAGAAATAACAAAAGGTCATGCCACATATTTAATGAATCACATCACTGTAATTTTCCAGTCTGCACAAATTTCTTTCATCAAAACAGCCACTACTAACAATTTGTTGGTAATGTTTCATTGTTTTGATCGTTGACCAGAAACTTTTGCAATTTCTCAGAGGGATCAAGAAATTAAAATGTCATGCCATCTTAACACTGAATTTTTTTTTATCTCCAAACAAAAATTCCCACAATTTCAGACAGTTGCAGGTTCTACAGTAGTTGGGCCTTATTAAGGGAACATTTCTAATCCCTGTGCAAAGGAATGGGAGGTGGCCATGGATTATACAATGCAGATTGACCAGTCAATGAATTTCTTGTTTACACACTCTCATCCAGTCTTGGTAAACATTCAAGACTCGTCTTTCCATAGCTTTTGTTTGATTTGTGCCTAAAGTTTGCTGTCACACATTATGCAAAGTTCAGACCTGTAGCTAAGGCCTACCATGTACTCCCATGTACTCAACTGTGTTGACAAAACTGAATACTTTTCAGTGCATGAAATTATGTAGACATCTTTAGCAATGGCCCTTTTTCTTTGTAATGGGTATTTCTGTGAAAAATAAAAAAACCTTTTAAAAGTTAAAGATAAAGTTGAGTTCTGGTCATGCAATTGCATTGTAAAAGAAACGTTGTGGAATCCATCAGAAAAGGTTGATCATCTAGCATTCAAGTATTGGTGTGTACTGCAAAGTTCTGGAATCATTCAAAATGATAAGAAATTTGGCCCAGTCTTGGTAAAGTTACAAGCATTGTACGCAGAAAGATGTATATGGGACTACACGAACATGTGGCATAAAAATATGTCCCAATTTTTATGATGTTACATGCCATGTTTAGCATATCAAGGCATTTAATAGAGAGCCATGCTTTTCAGGGAACATTTTTTATCTGATATGCTTCCACACTTGCATAATAACATGATAACGCTCACAAATTATTTTTCACCTCTCCCCAGAACTCAACCTTCTCTTTAACGGTTAAACGTTGAGCAAAAAAAACGTAATGATTCCGGTCTAGTTCACTGTCAGGAGACTTATCCAGTGGAGTGGAACACAACATCCTTCTGGCTCTCACATGAGTTTTGTAAAACCCATCAATATACTCTTTAAACTCACCTTTGGTGTTGCTCAAGAGGTTTTCACTTTTAAAGAGAGCCTGTCTGACCTTTGACCCTGTCCTTGTATCCAACCATTCAGAATGCTCATCACGGATGATGAGAAGAAAATAGGCAGCGCTGACAATTGAAAATCCTATCAGCACCCATGCACATCTCTTTGCCTTACGCATCTTGAAGGAGGGTGGGGGGGGGGAGGTGCGGCACAGGAAAGAGAGTGACAATGGTTCCTATTCTCTGATGAGATGAGGTGGGGGTGTGGGAGTGATATTTCAGAAGCTTGTCATTGTTTCATTTAACTTTGGGAAGCACTGATGCAGATCTCTGTGTACAATTTGCCAGAAAATGTGAAGATACAAAGTGAAAAGGTTGCTCAAGTTAAGGTAGTCGTTTTTCTGAAACTGATCAACGTACATGTAAGGGGTGGAGGAAATCTGTGATCTTGGAAGGTCTAAGTTCGGTCAAATTCTATCCTTTGCTCCTCGCACCAAACTCACATAATGACCCAAACCTGAAGACAAAATAAAGATCAATGAAGTAAATCTTTAAAGTGAATTCTACTCTAGTACTCTCAATCTCTCATACAGCGTTCCTTTCAAAATCACACGACTAGTAGCTGGTACTCAAAATTCATCTTCAAGGCTTCAAGCTATACTATTTACAAAAGCAATGCATAAAAGTGTGCACACAATTATGCAAAACAAACAACATGCCAACATTTAGAGGATGCTAAATAGTAATAATCACTTATTGCCAAGAAGTTTAATTGCATGTATACATTAAAAATAATGGTAAAATTTACAATTAAAAAGTTTGCATTCATTTTACAACAGTATCGCACTTTACAACCTGTTATTTTAGACAGCAATCAATATTGTCCAGAAATTAATGTGCTGTCCCATACCCCTTTTTTTTGTCTATCAAAAGTATCAGTTAAGTTTTGTTTTTTCACCTCTCATCTTTTAACAATAGTACATGAACGTCATTCAGGTACACACCTAGTAGTAATAATAGGCTAATTCCAAGCCAGATGTAGATCTAGTTGGTATTCAGGCCGGACCAGACTTTTTTTACACATATTTTTTCATGAATCATTCACAAGATAAATTTTCTACTATAAAAATTACAAATATCCCCAAGCTTTACTTTGCCTTCATTCTAAAGACAAACAACACAAAAATGAAGTGTCCCGAGGCAACCCCTGCTAATATCTAAAATACTAGGCTAGATCTAGATCTAAAATGATCTGGAAATCATGCTCAGCTCATCCCACTCTAGATCTACCTCCAGGCTCATTTCAGTAGGCCTAGATTAGACTATTTTATGGATAATTAATTTGTACTACTTGGCCTACTGGAATAAACGCTTTTCAGACGAGTCAATTCAATGCCGTGGGAAATACCAGACAGTCACGTCGGTGAACCTAACGACCGCATTTTCGACGGCAAAACGCCCGCACATTCCCCGTCTGAGATCATTGCGTATCCGCTAGATAAGTCGCCGTGCGAATGATCCCTACATTTCAGCTAATTTGAGCTATTTTCAAAATAACATTCCATCTCCTTTTAATCCTTGACGATAAAGTTGGAACTTGAAATTATTTCCATACAAGTTTCATGCGTTGAAATCATCACGACAAGTCATAATTATGCTTACCAAAAATGCAATAGATAGAGTGCTCAAACTAGCTAGCGATCCAATGTGACGTATGCGCCCAGGGTGCATGCATGGCCGCCAGCGAATTTTTTTTCCGTACTCGAGAGGGCAAATACCCCATGTGCGCATGCGCGTGGACTTGTGATTTCTCTGCTACTTCCCATACGAAATGTACATGTATTCGCATCTACTGTGCACGATTCGCGTTCTACGAGTAAACGATGGCATAGTAGTCTTCAAACACAGACTCTGATTTGCCAGTTTGACAAAACAATTACGCATATATCGTGCGTAGCAATAGTACTAGTATTCAAGTCTGAGTAGTTGTATGATTCAGACATTTTAGTGCTTACAGAAATGCATCCCAAATTGAATAGCATGGTATAGTAGTCTGCAAGCACAGACGCTAATCGGACAGTTTGACAACATAGTGTCTTGAGTAGTGCTTTATATTCAAATATGTGTAGTTTTATGATTCAGACCCTACTGGTGCGTGTATTGGAAAGGCATCTCAACTTGCAGAGCGGCATAGTAGTCTGCAAGCACAGACGCTAATCTGACAGTTTGACAAAATAGTGTTATTCAAGTCTGAGTAGTTTTATGATTCAGACCCTACTGGTGCGTGTATTGGAAATGCACCTCAACTTATAGAGTGGCATAGTAGTATGCAAGCACAGACTCTCCTTTGACAGTTTGACAGAATAATATAGGCCTATTGTGTATTGAGTAGTGCTTTTATTCAAGTTTTCGTAGTTTTCTGTGTTGTGCCACTGCTCTCTCACTCTCTCTCTCTCTCTCTCTCTCTTTCTCTCTCTCTAGCTCTCCCTCCAGTATGCTCGCACTCTCTGTATTACTTTTATTTATAATCATGGTCTGCTGAGAGCCAGAAGGATGTTAACTCTTAACACAACGAATGCCCTTCTGGCTCTGAACAAATGATAGTAGGCCTATATATGATAAACCCACACACCATAAGGTCATTTATTGGCCTTCTCAAAACCGTCATTCTGTAATAATATTTCTAACTTTGGTCTAATAACTCTTTTGTCAGTGCAATCAATGGTCGAATGAATAATAAAATTGTGATTTTTATCTAGTTTCCGTCCTTTGTATTGATTTATTATGTTAAAATTGATAACAACATTTAGTATAAGTTACAAGTATCTCTTTTATTAAAGCACAAGCACACACACACACCCATACACGCCACACCACTTAATTTTAAATGTAGGCCTGAATTAAAAAGTTATTAATTAGCATACAATCGTACATGAGCTCTACCATCAAATGAGTGTTTTTGACAATGATCAAACATGAATCAACAGTGCAGTAAAATATAAACATAGGCAAGTTTTTTAATTCTTTTAAATTACCTGGTAAAACATATTCTTAAAAATGACTTAAATGGTCTTTAGGATTGCAGGACACAAGAACACCCTGAAGAAGAAAAAATTTCATAGTAGTGCTTATTTGGGGAAAAATACCCCTCGCCGCCGCCGCCGCCCCCCCCCCCCCCCCAAAAAAAAAAAAATGTCCACAATTTTATTATTCATTCGACCATTGATTGCACTGACAAAAGAGTTATTAGACCAAAGTTAGAAATATTATTACAGAATGACGGTTTTGAGAAGGCCAATAAATGACCTTATGGTGTGTGGGTTTATCATATATAGGCCTACTATCGTTTGTTCAGAGCCAGAAGGGCATTCGTTGTGTTAAGAGTTAACATCCTTCTGGCTCTCAGCAGACCATGATTATAAATAAAAGTAATACAGAGAGTGCGAGCATACTGGAGGGAGAGCTAGAGAGAGAGAAAGAGAGAGAGAGAGAAAGAGAGAGTGAGAGAGCAGTGGCACAACACAGAAAACTACGAAAACTTGAATAAAAGCACTACTCAATACACAATAGGCCTATATTATTCTGTCAAACTGTCAAAGGAGAGTCTGTGCTTGCATACTACTATGCCACTCTATAAGTTGAGGTGCATTTCCAATACACGCACCAGTAGGGTCTGAATCATAAAACTACTCAGACTTGAATAACACTATTTTGTCAAACTGTCAGATTAGCGTCTGTGCTTGCAGACTACTATGCCGCTCTGCAAGTTGAGATGCCTTTCCAATACACGCACCAGTAGGGTCTGAATCATAAAACTACACATATTTGAATATAAAGCACTACTCAAGACACTATGTTGTCAAACTGTCCGATTAGCGTCTGTGCTTGCAGACTACTATACCATGCTATTCAATTTGGGATGCATTTCTGTAAGCACTAAAATGTCTGAATCATACAACTACTCAGACTTGAATACTAGTACTATTGCTACGCACGATATATGCGTAATTGTTTTGTCAAACTGGCAAATCAGAGTCTGTGTTTGAAGACTACTATGCCATCGTTTACTCGTAGAACGCGAATCGTGCACAGTAGATGCGAATACATGTACATTTCGTATGGGAAGTAGCAGAGAAATCACAAGTCCACGCGCATGCGCACATGGGGTATTTGCCCTCTCGAGTACGGAAAAAAAATTCGCTGGCCGCCACACATGCACATTTAAGTTACCATTGTTTACATTACATGAGGGTGTGGTCTGCGGGCGTGGCACAGAATCTACATGTAAGTATCAAGAGCAAAGACAATGAAAAGACAATTTACCGTATACTTTAAACACGTGGCGTTATCTCGGCATTTTCAAAATGCTAGTGAGGGTGCACTTGGGGACAGAAAATTTAAAGGATCGGGAGATCAATTCTCATCTTATAGAAGAAAACTTGTCTATATGCCTTAGGTAAATGTGCATGGGCAGTGGTTCACCGTGGATAGAATGTTGCGGTTTGATGAAAGATACAAAGATTTTAAACACTTTTCTTGATTTTAATAATTTTGAGACACTGGTCCGTCTTTGCTGGAGCATTTACTTCACCCCAATTTATCACAGAAGATAACTCTGGCCAGGGGCGGATCTAGCTTTTTGCTAAGGGGGGGGTTTGACCAAAATAATGACGATGCGGAGCATCGTCAACGAGCCGCGAAGCGGCGAGCCGATTTTTTTTGGGGGTGTTTATTTGAACCCCGTAAATGATGTTTTCCTGGCATCTATTAACACAATGGAGACCATAAAAAGCAGTGCATGATAACGTCTTTTTTAAATCAAGTACAGTTTAATACACAGTTATATCCAGAGTTATCATGTGTTTGGTTAAGTTACCAGATGAGTTGAATATCTTCTCACAATATTTGCACTTAAAAGGGTTTCTCTCTACAGCGTACGTTCTTTTTTCTTTCTTTTTTTCTTTTTTTTTTCCTTTTTTTTTTTTTTTTTTTTTTTTTGGCCGCCCAAGGGGGGGGGGGGGGGTTTGAACCCCCTAAACCCCCCCGTAGATCCGCGCCTGCTGGCACTCGTCAAAACACTCAAGATTGTCTTTTAACTTTGAGAGCGAGTGAGCAACAAAAAAAGTTGTTAACATGGATTTTTTTTTACATTAGATATAATACTGTATGCGGGCACCAGCTTGCCCCCGAATTTCCATGGACATAGAAATTGTATATTCGGTCACCTCGATATAGGCCTACGAATAAGAGGATATTTTCCGGCATCTCGTTGCCCAGAATTTAATCCTGTTTCAAAATGCTGCAAGTGAGAGAAGCGTATACGACTACGAGTGTGGTCAGTGGGGGTCAGTGGCGGATCCTGGGGCCTCAGTTACGAGGCCATTGCTTTGCCACTGAACCATGACTGTACGCAGCGGGGGCCAGGGTAGGGGGCAGTTTCCACAAATAAAAAAAAGAAAAAAAGAATCAATAATTCATTGAATTTCCCCCCGGTACCCAACATAATTTTTTTCTATACGGCCATGCATTATGGCTCAAGGCATGGCGGGGTTAACGCAACTGATCTCCCCTTCTTTTCTTCTTCCTTTTTTTTTGTTCCCTTTTAGCTCTCCTCTTTCCATTTTCCTTCCTTCTCTTTTTTTTTAGTGGAGAGGGGGGGGGAGGCAGGCAATGGCCTCCCCCCCTATCCCTTATATATACTTTCATTTTTCTTCCTCTTCATGGCGAGTCACTTTATCTCCTCTTTTTGTTTATTTACATTTCCTTCCATCTCTCTTTTTTTTTTACTACGCCGAATATAGCCCTGGATATCGTGCACAGCGCAGATTTGATGGCGACCTGTTCTGGGCGAGTACGCCCTCTAGTGTTCTTATATAGATATCTCTCTCTCTCTCTCTCTCTGATCTGAGCGCGCGTGATTTGCAAATAGCGCGCGGACTATGTACTACTGAGCTAGAAGAAGGTTAGCGAGCTAGAAAGCCTCGGCGCGGCGCGGCTAGGTTACCGGTACGGTACGGTGGTACGAAGGGGTGACAAAAACATTGGGATAGTACTATAGAATTTGACGATTTGAAGAGAGCGTGATACAGTCATGGCCCGGACGTGCATTATTTGTGCAAATAAAATTCCGGTTCCAAGAGATAGGTACAGATTGACTTCGAAACTTATCAGAAACACAAACTTAACTTATAGATCTGTTGCAGAAGTCCTCAAGAATAATTGGGGCGTGCGCGTGCCTCTTTCAAGTCCATGGGAAGACGAACATTCGTATTCGTTAGGCCAAGGCCCTCTTTATATTTGTAGGGCATGTCGTTTAACTTTGTCAACTGTAACAGCTAAACGGCATGACTTCAACGTTGCCTTATCCAAACTGTACGACAAATCAGCCCCAACTGCTTACATAGGTCGCGAGTTAAGAGAGTTCATATCAACTTTGAGAGGAGAAGTTTCCATTTCGACACCCTCATCCGCAAGCTCCTGCGCTCGTACCTAGCCTTAAGGGCTCCCTTGAAATGTTTTTTATGATATTATTCAAGGGAGCCTTAACTGGCTCCCATACCCCTGCACGGAGAGGCATGTAAACAAAACCCAAAAGTGGTCCAAAATCACACTTTCGCGCACTCGACCAATATTGGACAGTGGCTTTGATAAATTTTGTCGTAATTTTGGTCTTAATTACCGCCTTAATTTCAAAATCGGATCTAAAAATAACAAAATAAGAGCAATTTTCTTACCAGACCGATACAGCTCAGCTCCCTTTTCACGTGTACCGTGTGAATTCACGATGTCTACACAATGGTGATGACCTCTGACTGGCACTTCCGTAATTGTGGGTAAATTGTGCTGCTTCCGTATAATGCGCTGTATGAGTGTAATTCAGCGCATTATACGGAAGCAGCACATTTACGAAGTGCCAGTCAGAGGTCATCACCATTGTGTAGACATCGTGAATTCACACGGTACACGTGAAAAGGGAGCTGAGCTGTATCGGTCTGGTAAGAAAATTGCTCTTATTTTGTTATTTTTAGATCCGATTTTGAAATTAAGGCGGTAATTAAGACCAAAATTACGACAAAATTTATCAAAGCCACTGTCCAATATTGGTCGAGTGCGCGAAAGTGTGATTTTGGACCACTTTTGGGTTTTGTTTACATGCCTCTCCGTGCAGGGGTATGGGAGCCAGTTAAGGCTCCCTTGAATAATATCATAAAAAACATTTCAAGGGAGCCCTTAAGGCTACTCGTACCCCATGTGGCCAAAAGCGATCTACAAGTACAACCTCCCAAAGACGCCCTCTGAAGAAGCCTAGGTTTTCAAGATCAACAGAATCAAGTAACGTACAAACACAGACCCCGCGTTATACTCAATGTCAATGTCAGGAGATCGAAAGCCACTCCAACCACTCATTGGGACAACTACAAGTGAGAGTGAGTAATGTAGTCTAACTGGTGGGTTCACTCAATGTGACTTCCGGACTGCACGACCGTTACAAAAATCGCGGAAAAAGGGGTCAATTTCAAGCAATGTCCGCGGACAAAATATTCCTCGAAATATAGAAAATAGGGGTGCACAGGTGTCCTTGAAATTGATAAATAGGGGTCAGGAAAAAGGAAAAGGGAAAAGAGAAAATCGGGAAGAAAAATTCTCGGAGCCGAGTCTTGTCCTAGATTCTAGTTGAAATATGGTAAAATAGCGGTAAATTTGCGAAAATGTCCTTGCAATCTTATAAATAGGGGTATTCCAAAGTACGATTTTGTCTTTGTTTTGACGTAAGAAAGGGGGTTAAATTTCACAAAATGTCCTTGAAATTTGACCGCAAAAGGGGGTTATTTGCATTTGTGGTAACGGTCATTCGTGTCGCCCTCTGCGGGGGAGTGACCCCACCGGGGTAGTCTACTGTCTAGATCTAGGCCTAGCCTAGACCGAATTTTTCTGTCTCTTTCGTTCGTTATCCTCTGATTTGAGAGCCGACCTTACCCAAATCAGAGGCTAACGAATGAAAGAGACACTTTCGTTCGTTAGCCTCTGATTTTGACACTTTCGTTCGTTAGCCTCTGATTTGGGTAAGGTCGGCTCTCTCTTTAAAGAGAGAGCAAAGAGAGAGCCGACCTTACCCAAATCGGAGGCTATTACAAACGAAAGAGACGAAAAATCGGTCTAGGCCTAGCCTAGATCCAACTGAGTATTTCATAAATTAAACTCATCTGTCAATGACAAATATTATCAATGATTTTTTCAATATTTTCTCAGGGGTTTATTCCACTTTGTTGGTCTCGTCAGAGTAATACTGTAGTCTGTACTGCAAAAGGTGTACAAATTAATAAGACCTAAATTTGCTCTTTAATTTTAAAGTAACGAAAGTAACGAAATCAACAGTTATCGTTTCTTAATTTCTGTTCAGGGCCTTAACCTTGCCCATGACCTTCTGCTTCCGCCTCTGGCTTTGGCTTGAACTGATACTGATACTATAGTGATAGGGTTAATGTTACTAATAACTGTGCCCAATTTTCTTATTTACGACAAGGGCAAGAAAAGTTACCTCTTCAAATTCGTCCTAAGTAAAGTCCTCTATTGTCCGATTGATCATTGAAATCACTTGCAACCTCTTCGTCGCTCTCATCGTCTTCTTCACTATATTTTCTCCTTTTCTTTCACAATGAAATTCTTCAAAAACCGGGGAAAGAATTCTCCAGACACAAATGTTATGTGCATGTGTATACTTTCGATGCGTATACCTGCATGGCTACATGTACCTGCAATGTTTTCTCCTGTAGTGACATCATGTCCTATAATACAGCTTCAAAACTGAGCGGTCTGACTCAATCATTTTAAAGCTAAATTCCAGAATTATGGATGATACCTAAGAAAAATCATTGTCATATTCGGAATATGTCTTTTTTCAATTTTAAGCCCCGTTTTGATTGGAGGGGCCCTTTAAAGCAAGATACATGTCACTGTTAACTTATTGCTTCTGTTCTAGAAACGCGCGGCTAAGTATTTGAGGAGCAGCAACTATGGGAAGGCGTGTAAACTTCTTAAAAATAACAGCACAGCTTTCACAAGAGTGGTACAAAAAATTGTTCAAGATGCAACTCGAGCTGAGATCCGGAATATTTGCAAACCGTCGACGAGGTCTGTGTGGAGGAGCTCTACTGAAGGAAAAAAACTCCAAAGCTTTCAGTCATTCTCTTGGAAAAAAGCGCTTTCAGAAGCAAGGCAACAGTGTCCTTTCCTGCATGCAGCCATAATCGGAGCTGCGACGGCTAACAGAAAAGGCGACCGCCGATCTCAGGGAAGCAGTGGAATCGCTCGTCACGTGAGACCTGCAGTAGGAGCAATCTTCGGGATGTTGACCTTTATGGGAAACCCTAAAACAATGAGACTGTTGCAAGAGCTCGTTGGCATTCAACTTTGGCTCTCCAACTGTGGACGTGAGGTAATTATAGACCTTACTAAAAAGAAACACAAGTTATTAAATAACATTAATGAGCAGAACTTGTTATGACAGCAAATACATTATGATAATAATCAACTTTGGAAAGCCACATATATTAGGCCTATGTACCTCCATCTCCATTTTTTGTCTGGTATTTTGTTTTTGTTGTTGTTGTTGGTTTGTTTGTTTGGTGATCCAAATCCCTTTTTGCGAGGTGACTTATTTAACTTGCTTTTGTTCAAGGCCTACATGGACCTGGGACCTATTATCGGGCAGAAGCTTTACCTTCTCTTTCATTTTTGTCACCAATATTGAACTGCATTTGATGACATAATAATGCATAAGTACCCGTACTTAAATTGAGCGGCTCGAGACGCGTGCCTGATCATGCTTGGTTGACTGTCAATAGTCTTGCAGTTGCATGTGCCACCCTATACATGTTCAAGTTTGTGGCAGCTCTTGTAACCTACATGTAGGTATATAGGGAATGTTGATGAAATGAAAAACACTTGCAATTCATATAATTTATCTTGGTCAGAGTTTAACCTTACATTTGACCCGCCCCCCCTTCCATTTCTGTATTTCACAGACATTCCAGAGGTTAAATGGTCTCGGTATGTGCACATTCATGGATAATAGGACAGCAACCTGCATCGACACTATGATCAAGGAATCTGATCGTGACATCTTGGAAAAGAAAAAGGAACTAGAAGCATGTGAGGCTCCAATAACAGCACAAGAACCAGGCATGTTTCTTTTTGTAAATCACATACTTTATTGTTATTATTATTATTATTATTACTAGTAGTAGTAGTAGTAGTAGTAATATGATTATTATTATTATCATTGTATGTCCAGAAATTACGATTGAACACATACAAAAATTAAAACAAAAAGGAAACAAAAGAAAACAAATGCCAGAGAGTAAATGTGTTCTGACTTTCAATGTCTTTTACAGCATACTTATTTTCATCAATACCAAATGACGGTCATTTAGTGATATACTTTAGTGATAATAAATCCAAGTGATCTTTTTGTCGCAATAAGATATTTTAGCTGCTGAGAATGACTACCAAGTCTTGAATGAAGAAAAGCTGGATGCAGCTTACATTGATGACTCTCTGTCTCTTTCATTGATTAAAAACAAGTCAGAAAAAATATGTGAACCAACGCAATTGAAACTCCTTTGTCTCCCCAAAAGCCTTAACATTCAAATCTATAGTATTTTGGCTCACTAATGACTTAAGCTCACGCACGCCAGCCATTCTCCACTCCTGACGACGGATAGTCAACCTGTTCGAAACGTCGAGCCACTCATCCTCTCCAAGCGCTATAGTTCTCTCCTAAGAACTATATGCTAAGAAAGATAACAAACAGTCCTTTTCAGGACTACCACACCCCCAAGAAAGATTACTGAGTCAGAGTCCTTTTCAGGACTCCTCAACCCTCTCTCTCTCACATGGTGCACCCGCAAACCTACTGTATGAACATGAATATGTTAGAATGAATCGGGGTAGCTCACTCAGCTCAGGTATTTGCATCCAGTCATCATGACGTGCCATTGACCAGTCATGGCCTGGAGGTAGGGGCACTTTCTAGCAGGCAGTAGATTGCAGGTTCAGACACAGTTGGATTATTTGAAGAAATCAAAAATTAAAAAAAAATATCCACTTTTCAATTTAACTACCGGTATATCTTATTACCAGTTAAAAACGAGCATGCATTTGGAGATGTTTTTACAATTTTTTTTCACATCTCAAAGTCCTTTGAAAAATTGAGTATAGAGCCATTCCTAATGGGAACAGTGCACTTATAAACTTATCAGTGGCAGATCTAGAGGGGACACTCCCGGCCTGCCCCCCCCCCCCTTTTAACGAAAGGTGCTCATAAATGCATGTGTTATACTTTGCTTCTCCGTATATTTCCACATGAGTGTCCCCCCCTCCCCCCCCCCCCCTTCTGACAATCCTGAATCCGCCCCTGTACTGGATCAAATATAGGCCTATAGTGTGCATGAAAACCT
This sequence comes from Strongylocentrotus droebachiensis, assembly GCA_035222895.1. Lineage (NCBI taxonomy): Eukaryota > Metazoa > Echinodermata > Echinoidea > Camarodonta > Strongylocentrotidae > Strongylocentrotus > Strongylocentrotus droebachiensis. Next base: position 145,498 of record JAVYIG010004466.1, read on the forward strand.
GCACTTAACCTTTTGATAATCCTGAATGAAGATTTATTCGGACATAATAACCCAACATTATTTCCTTGCTATTCTTACAATGACAGAGCTGGCAACATTGAGCGACCCATCTGATGCAGCTGAACCAAACCAAGTGGAAAGTTCCATTTCCAGCAACAAAGCAGATGGGCCTGAAAATCCAGAAGAGACTACTTCAATGGGCAGAACTGACGAATCTCCGGACAATCTGGATGAAACAATGGATGGTACGCACAGCTTTAGACCAACAATTCTGTCTCTAGTTTGTTAGCCTCTTTTTAATTTTTTAAAATATTTGTTATTGTTAGCCTCTTATGTGGGTAGGTCAAGGAGGCGACCTGCTACCCGCATAAGAGGCTAACGAACTAGAGTACAGCTGTAGTCCAAAGTGAAAATTTCAGTGCAATTATGTCAATAATTGTATGCAAATCATACTTTTTGTTTTGTTTTGTTCTTTATATATGGTGCTGCAAGTTACACCCTTTCAACACAATTAAAGATAAACTTGAGTTCTGGTAAAAAAGGAAAATTAATTCTCACGGAATATAATGAAACTTACACTGAATGTTGAAGATTACAAATAAATGTCATTTGCCAAACAATTTTGGTAGAAAATACTGGCTGAATAATGAGCATAGAAAGATAAGGAAATCAAGGTAAGTAGGCCCAGCACTATTTCTGTAGTCCCATATACATCTTTCTGTGTACAGTGCTTGTTACTTTACCAAGACTGGGCCAAGTTTATTATGATTTGATTTTCATTTCATTTCATTTTTATTTTTTCATTTCCAACAAAATACAATACATAATAACGAATACAATTTAAAATGTATACAAAACATAGTTACATTTGTAATAAACAAATCTTAATAATAATTTATACATTTTAGCGAGACAAAAAATGAATTTTAAAATTTAACTGCATTTATAGGTAGGAGGGCACACGATTTTGATGACTCCAGAACCTACTACACACCAATACTTACATGCTACATGATCAACTGTTTCTGATCCATTCCACACCTTTTCTTTCACAGTGCAATCGCATGACCAGAACTCAACTTACTTTATCTGTAACAAAATTTATATTTTCCGTGATAGATTCGGTTCCGGAAGGAACGGAGCCCGCCAAAGTTGGGTACACCCTAGTATTTGACAATGCCAGCCAGATGATGCACGACAGGTTCAATAGGGGCAACAAGGGTAACAAGGAGCTCAAAATGGTGAAGGCGTACGCAGCGTTTGATCGTGTGCCCTCCTACCTTCTGAGTGACACTCCTCCCACCGCCAACGACATTCTGCGGATAGATCCCCAGGTGTATTTACCAAATGACAGTGACGAGACCCTCCTTAGGTATGACCTATGCTTATCTTTACTGTTCACGTTAGCTACACTTTAATGCATCATGTAAACATTAGTCGATACAGTTTATTAGATGAGATTAACAGTATGCAGGCCTGATCATTTCCAGATTTAAATCAGTTTCCTGATTATTTTTTTCCCCTGATTCTTATAAAAAAAATTAATCATGATTTTTTTTCTTCCAAAAATGGATATTCCCTGCAGTCGCTGTAAATCCAGTTTAAAATATGGGGGGAGGGGGTTAAATGCCATTTTGTCATGACTTGCTTAAATGCCTCGCGCAAGTGCTCAGATTTCTAATACCTATCTTTTTTTAACTATCACTATCACCCCTGAGTATGTTAAAGTAATTCAAATTCTGGTATTTTTGCAATTCAAAGCATTTCACATATATACCGATGACTAACCCTGTAAGTTGGGGCTTCGATCGAATCGGAAGATCGGAGCGACACCCTCGCACCTGTGATTGGTATTTGCAAAAATAATTGGCAAAAGAAATCGGCAGAATTTTTTTTTTAATGACGAAAATTTTCAAGTTTTTGGCTATCAAATGGCTGCCATCTTGGATTATAAGGTAGGCAATGCATTATAATCCAAGATGGCGGCCTCTTCTCTTAGACCAATATTATTAATTTCAAATTTAATGAAAAGGCACTAAATATCAACAAACATGGTCTACAACTCCAAATGGCAAAATAGTTCCAGCCATGAATTTTTTTAAAGCATTTGATAGCCCAAAACTTGAAAATTAACACTCGCACAACACACTCACAAACTCATACACAAGGATCGTTTAAACATATTTTCATTTTAAATTTCACCTTAAGATTTTTTTATGAGGCCACCATCCTAGTCGAGCATCAATTTAAAAAAAAAAATACAGTTTCAATCTCCTCCAGCAATTAGTTGATAATTTTGCCCTTTAAAATTTAAAAGCCAATCTAAAAATCCTTTTCTGTCTGTTTGGTAGGAGCATGTACATTCAGCCCTACAAAAGATTCCCCTTTTATCTCATAGCGATTGCTCTAGCTTCCATCATTTTTTTAATAGGAGTCTAATAACTCAAATTCAATATTTTTACTTAGTAAAATTGCGACACCCATTTGCATGTTTTGATCCATGATTAAATAAACATTTACCATTCAATTCAGAAACTATAGTTGACTCTAGATCAGATGTCCAAAATGTCTCCTGTAAAAAAACAACATCACACTTTTGGTAATTCAACCATTAAACAAAAATATCTTGTTTCGTTTTTAGTTCGTCTCACAAGCACCTCAGATTTAGGGGACAGTTAATGGGGAAAAAATTATCCATTAGTCGAAGCATCGCTTAAGATTGCGGTCTCCTGCACTTTTTCCACGGCTAGTTCGGATAATACATTAAATTTATAATTAATATTAAGTATCGTCGTTATGTAAAAAAAAACATTTTGACACAAAGTTATCATTTTTATAAATGTAATGCTTCCTGGGAGAAATTTCAATTATTAAATATATTTGTGGCTTCCACCCAGTAAATAAGATCGATTGATCGATCTGTATCAATAAGGTCGATTGATCAACCTGTATTGAAAAAACACAAGTCAGAAAAAAATCTTGGAACCAGCGGGATTTGAACCCGCCATCTACTGCTTGCCGGGCAGCGACTCTACCACCAGGCCATCACTGGTCCATGGCACAGTCACGATGAACTGGAAACAAATACCTAAGCTCTCCTGATTAATTCTGACTCATGAATATTCATTAGTCCGCCATAGGACAGTAACTTTTATAAATGTAATGCTTCCTGGGAGAAATTTCAATTATTAAATATATTTGTGGCTTCCACCCAGTAAATAAGATCGATTGATCGATCTGTATCAATAAGGTCGATTGATCAACCTGTATTGAAAAAAACACAAGTCAGAAAAAATCTTGGAACCAGCAGGATTTGAACCTGCCATCTACTGCTTGCCGGGCAGCGACTCTACCACCAGGCCATCACTGGTCCATGGCACAGTCACGATGAACTGGAAACAAATACCTAAGCTCTCCTGATTAATTCTGACTCATGAATATTCATTAGTCCGCCATAGGACAGTAACTTTTATAAATGTAATGCTTCCTGGGAGAAATTTCAATTATTAAATATATTTGTGGCTTCCACCCAGTAAATAAGATCGATTGATCGATCTGTATCAATAAGGTCGATTGATCAACCTGTATTGAAAAAAAACACAAGTCAGAAAAAATCTTGGAACCAGCGGGATTTGAACCTGCCATCTACTGCTTGCCGGGCAGCGACTCTACCACCAGGCCATCACTGGTCCATGGCACAGTCACGATGAACTGGAAACAAATACCTAAGCTCTCCTGATTAATTCTGACTCATGAATATTCATTAGTCCGCCATAGGACAGTAACTTTTATAAATGTAATGCTTCCTGGGAGAAATTTCAATTATTAAATATATTTGTGGCTTCCACCCAGTAAATAAGATCGATTGATCGATCTGTATCAATAAGGTCGATTGATCAACCTGTATTGAAAAAAAAAATCGATCTTATTTACTGGGTGGAAGCCACAAATATATTTAATAAAAGTTATCATTGTTTGTATATGTTGTATTATACCTTATGTTTATGTGTTCTTTGTTTTTCAGTTATTGTATTATGAAAAATGCAGAAATAAAACAAAATCAAATCAGATAACACCAGTGCTGTCTGTTTCTTTCCAAGTTTCTGTTGAACAGGGGTGTTGCAAGAAAGTTGCAATCGATTGCAAATCCCCAAAATCAAGCATTAGTCTTTCGATTAATTGCAAATTTGCAATTTATCGCAACTCAACTTTCTTGCAACACCCAATTAGTAAGAGAGAGAAGGGGGGGGGGGGGGGAGGAATAAAAGTCGTGTGTAGCTAACTTAATTTAATTGTTATTAATCTTAACAAAATTCTAGGAAATTCAGGAGACTTGTGTTGCAAGAAAGTTGAGTTGCAATTTATTGCAAATATCAGTTGCAATCAATCGCAACTTTCTTGCAACGCCTCGTAGTAAGTGAACTATGGTATAAGATGATTAATATCGTATCATGCAGGGCTGATAGCATGCCATTTCTTCTCATTACCTCTCATCATAATCCTAATTAGGCATACTATTTTCATTATTTTCAATATTATTTCATTTTTCTTCTAATAATAATACGCTACATGTAGTGACTTTAATATGAGAAGTAGCGTTCACGTCCACCTCATAAACAGAACGCATAATTTTTTTTAAATTTCAGACAAGAGTACACTGTCATAGTCTCAAGGATTCTAACACAACTGATGCCTTGCTTTCAACGATTTGCTGAGCACGTCAAAAACCACATACCACATCCATATTTCAAAGAATCCAAGCAGAAGAGTAAAATAGTAAGTGTTTAGTTAATCCTCATCAACAAGTGCAGCATCGGGAGATCAGTTTGTTGCCTTTAAAGATATTTATCCCATTCGAAATAAGAAAAGATGAAATAAAAAGAGACTTGAAAAACGAATGTGCAATGTTTTCCGATTCCGTTCAGGGCAGAGACGTTAAATTCATCTGAGCATAGTCAACACTCCATTTAGTCTTTCTTCGAATCTAGTTACTGCTCATTTGTCCGGATATTTGTAAACTATTATCTGTAATGATTGCAAGGGGTCACAGAAAGTGAAATCATTGCCAAACGAGATACTGGTAGGGTTTATTAGAAATGAGGCTTTTAGATGGGGCTTACATCCATGTCTTTTAAACTTATAGCAAGATATTCTTTGAAGATGGTTATGATGAGCATGATTTGACCCACACCAAAATATCTATGGCAACAGGCACTTTCATAATTACAACATCATTTCATATTGATCATTTTGCATTTATTACATTTATTGCATAGGTACCGTTAGGTGTCTTGATGAAAGACGATGCAAAAACTTACGATATGGTCGACATTCTCCAGAGCTATCACGACCTTGTACCCTACCAAGATGGCGAGCCAGTCACCACAGTGCTATATGGAGATAGACTTAGATGCGAACGCGCACGTGATGCGCTAAATTCCAGAAGAAACGCGACAAACTCGTTCGACCGCCTGGAGGGTCTTCATCCCACAATCCAAGAAAGGCACAAACGTGGCCTTCTCTTGGAGGTATGTTGGCACTCTACCTTTTTTTAAATTTTGTATAAAATTAATGGAACTTTCAAGACAACAGCTTCCATGTGAGTGCGTGTATTATTGAGTTCTTGCAATAATATGATATTGTATTTGGGCGCTTATAAGAAAAAAACATGAGAGTGATAACTTGACAAATTATGCACAGTTGTTATCAGGTAGGCTATCCACACATCAATTCTTGGTTTCTGTTCCCTTCGGCAGTTTTTCTAAAAATATTAGCTGGACATATAAGAGAAACAACAACATAAAATCATCATATTTTTTCAGTGGCAAAAGAGACCTGACCACGGATAAAAGTGTAACAGCTGCCCAAGTGTTTTTTCTTTTTATTCTAGCCATAGATGTATACGCGTATCATGTCAAAATTGTTTCGGGTTGAGAAACATACCCACTGCACCTGTAAAACTTATGACCTCAGATGAATTTTTGTTGGGTCTTATAAATTGCAACTATATCAGTGCAGACATAGTTGATTATATTGATCCTCATTTGTGACTTATGTTGTCCTCAATAGGATACCTACAAATTGCTGTATGATGTGCGCAGCTCAGGGGACGTTGGGACACTCAGCTTCATCAAGAACAAGTTTGGCCATCGGAAATTTGATCCAGACAAAGTGATACACGCCTTCAACTCCGCCACAGACTTATTGCAACTTTCTACGGAAGCGTATGTTGTTGCCGCCGCCTGTTTGCATGTTGAGATCGATGATCCAAGCAAGATGCCCAAAGATCTTCCAGAAGGAGATGAAGGATTGCTGTATTTTCAAGATGTTGTTGAGTTAGTGGTGGAGATTGCATTCCAGTATTTGGACAAACCAGAGATTGCAGTCCAGCCTTTGGAAGAACCTGAAAGCGAGATCCATGCGTATCCATACTGCATCTGCCACACCGATATTGAGGATGATATGTTGTTTTGTGAGAACCCTTCATGTCGTCGTGGATCTTGGTTCCACCTTTCCTGCATGAATATGTCACTTGAAGATGTACCAGAGGATAAGTACTACTGTTCCATAGAGTGTTCTCAAGCATCACAGAAGAAAAAAAGAGTGGTTGTCTTCCACGCTACCGATGACCATGTCTTCCAGTATTCTAGAGCAATGCTCTTTCGGGGGCTGGGAGAAAGGGCGCGATACGATGCCATCAGAGAAAATGATGGTGATCGTATCATTTCTCATTGGCGATTTGACATGGTAGACTTCTACAACATGCAGCATCCGAAATATTTCATTGAAGGTTTTCACCTGCTTACCGACATGAATGGGGGTGTACCGGAGCGTGTGGCGCATCAAATGAAATGGAACAGAACGGTGAACGTGCGTGGTGGAAGAGGTCACAACATATCCATGGACTTGGCAATGGATCATCTCAAAGAAGAATTCAAAGTTGCTGTCAAGTCATGCAGTGGAAACATCACTCCGAGTACAATGAAGCATTATAGCAGAGTGGTAGGAATTCATAAGGACTTTAAATGTAACTTTGATGTGCACTTGCCCAAAGCCAAACATGGAAGTCAAAACACGCAGGAAGGCACGTTGGAGCTGGCGAAACTGCTTTTGGAGCATAACTGTTTGGAGCAACTCCCAGGAAGGAGTCACGCTGGCTTTAGTGATTTCGTATTCAAACATGCTCTAACACAGCAGGATATATTCATCGAGTGCATAGAAAATCACAAGCTACAACGCGTCCATGGAATGGACGCAGCTCATGCAAATGTGTCAGTTGAAGGAGAAGAATCTCAAGAAACACTATATGAAGCATTGCTCCTACCATCCTCTCCCCTTTAGGTTCTCATTGAATTATCCTTATCGTTCTGTTGATAGGAGACAATTTGTCACTTCAATATTCCCACCTCTACATGTACTACTTTCAGTAGCACAGAAAGTGCAACAAAGGCATTTCCTGCACTATCGCATGGTAAACTTCTCATTACGTTGTTGAAAATCCTGATTCCTGTACTCCATTCCTGGAGCTGGAAATTCTTCAGAATGTGCTTCTGATTCTTCTCTCTGCAAGGATCCTTTTTACTATCTCACCGGTACAGTCATCAATAGATCTAGAATATGCATACATCAGTGAGTAACCTTGATGGCCATCGCGAGCGCATCTGCCCACTTCTTGCTAGTAAACAAGCATTTATTCCACTCCCCAGTTCACGACAACATCAACATCTTGGGGGAATTCCGTTCATATTCTTTTCACATCTTATTCCTCTATCTTGCTGTGGATCATGTCCACAATACTGTTTGTCCTTTTCACCTCATTTGCATATGCATGGCTGCCAAGTTCTGACATCAGCCACATATATAGAAATGTTTACAGTGCCTCATATTTACAGTGAACACTTTTTATGCCTCCATTGCGAAGTAGCCGGAAGCTTTATGTTTTCGGTTGTCTGTCTGTCCGTACGTCCTGTTGTCGAGATCGCGTTATCTCAAGAACCGACTGATGGATTCCTGCCAAACGTTGGTCATGTTTGTAACTTTCAGAGCTAAAGAACTGATTATTTTGATTTATGTCTGGAAGTCTCGATGTTGTTGATTAGCCAGCCTAAGGATTTTGAGGGATCTTGGGAAGTCTGTTGATTGTGGAGATATATGTTGGGTCTGCAAAAGGTTGTTGTGATCACGTTATCTCAAGAACCAACTGATGGATTCCTGCCAAACTTTGGTCATGTTTGTAACTTTCAGAGCTAATGTACTAATTATTTTGATTTACGTCCGTAAGTCTTGATGTTGTTTATTAGCCAGCCTAAGGATTTTTAGGGATCTTGGGAAGTTTGTTGATTGTGGAGATATATGTTGGGTCTGCAAAACGTTGTTGTGATCACGTTATCTCATGAACCGACTGATGGATTCCTGCCAAACTTTGGTCATGTTTGTAACTTTCAGAGCTAATGTACTGATTATTTTGATTTACGTCCGGAAGTCTTGATGTTGTTTATTAGCTAGCCTAAGGATTTTGAGGGATCTTGGGAAGTCTGTTGATTTTGGAGATATATGTTGGGTCTGCAGAACGTTGTTGTGATCACGTTATCTCATGAACCGACTGATGGATTCCTGCCAAACTTTGGTCATGTATGTAACTTTCAGAGCTAAAGAACTGATTATTTTTATTTACGTCCGGAAGTCTTGATGTTGTTGATTAGCTAGCCTAAGGATTTTGAGGGATCTTGGGAAGTCTGTTGATTTTGGAGATATATGTTGGGTCTGCAAAACGTTGTTGTGATCACGCTATCTCAAGAACCGACTGATGCATTCCTGCCAAACTTTGGCCATGTATGTAACTTTCAGAGCTAAAGAACTGATTATTTTTATTGACATCCTGAAGTCTTGATGTTGTTTATTAGCCAGCCTAAGGATTTTGAGGGATCTTGGGAAGTCTGTTGATTTCGGAGATATATGTTGGGTCTGCAAAACGTTGTTGTGATCACGTTAACTCAAGAACCGACTGATGGATTCCTGCCAAACTTCGGTCATGTATGTAACTTTCAGAGCTAAAGAACTGATTATTTTTATTGATGTCCGGAAGTCTTGATGTTGTTGATTAGCTAGCCTAAGGATTTTGAGGGATCTTGGGAAGTTTTGGTATATATTTGCCTCCATAGTGATTGTGTAGGTGCGTGACTTTCCGTGTCTTCCCCCTAAACATAATCAGAGAAATATACCAACCGGTCAGGATTCTTTGCCACCAGATGTGTGTTGTTGTCACTCATTGCAACATCTGAGCATATGTCATGATAGATATCCTGTGTGGCGGTCGCAGTCAGTGCCAATGTGGGAATGTCTTCTATAAGACTCACTACTTCTGCTACCTTCCAATAACTCGGCCAGAAGTCAAATAGCTTTCCTTGCTTGTGGCTGGTTGTTTAGGTGAGGGTTGTGTGTTGTCGTCACTCATTGCAACATCTGAGCATATGTCATGATAGATGTCCCGTATGGCGGCCGCAGTCAGTGCCAATGTGGGAATGTCTTCTACAAGACTCACTACTTCTGCTACCTTCCAATAACTCGGCCGGAAGTCAAATAGCTTTCCTGGCTAGTGGCTGGTTGTTTAGGTGAGGGTTAATTGTCCTTGAACCGTATTCATACAGAACATTCTATCTAACCTAATCAGTGGCATAATGAACCAATCCTTTTTTGTAGGGGCAGTGTGCTATCCAGACATTTTTAAGGAGGTTCAACTGCTGACAAGCAAGAAGAAAAAGCTTCAGAATAAAAAAAAGGTCCAATCGCCTAGATATTCAAGGAAATGTTCTAATAATATTGAGGAAATGCGAACCTTTTCTTGCATTTTTTTCAGGGTAGCTCCCTCCCACTCCTCCCTACATTATGCCAGTAGAATTGATTAATATTTGCATATTGTGGTGGTATCCTTATTTATTTTATCACTGTGAAATGCAATGTGCTTCGTCGAAAGCTAGCAAGCAGAATTGCCCCTTCAGCTGCTCAAAGAACTTGTCGTTCATCATATCCTCCACAGCTTCAGGCGATGCGAAAAGGATGGAGATGTGTCCAGACCCTACGTCTATGTGAATTAAAGTGTAAATAATTTTACAATCAATGTAATATTTTAATTTTCAGATGACACTATTTACATCTTTTCAGGGCAAAAGGAAAATTTGTTGAAATGCATTATAGTACAATGGGTGTGATGAGTGAATGAAAGTACAACTTTTCTCTTACTTTTCATACTTTCTGGTGTCATATTTGAAACTAATGCTTCACACATGAGAACGAAGGACATCTACTTGATCTTTCATGAGACTCTTGAGTGGAGATTTTGACCTCGAATTTTGGTTTGTTGCAACTCTTTTTTTAAAATTCTATTTCATATTCTTTGTTTCCTTTGTTGAAAAGGCTACTCCATCCAACACAGAGCTACGTGTACATCCACCATTCGCAACACACCCATAGACACACACACGCACACACGCACACAACACTCACACAACACACTCACACACTCATACACAAAGATCGTTTAAACATATTTTCATTTAAAAAAATTCTTATGAGGCCGGCATCCTAGTCGAGCATCAATTTTTTTTTTTAATACAGTTCCAATCTACTCCAGCAATTACTTGATAATTTTGCCCTTTAAAATTTAAAAGCCAATCTAATAGACCTTTGAAATAAAAATCCTTTTTCTGTCTGTTTGGTAGAAGCATATATATCCAGCCCTACAAAAGATTCGCCTTTGTATATACAGTGCGTCCCAGAAAAAACGAAACCGAGAAGTATCGATGTTCTATCATAACTTAATCACAACTATAATTAATGAATGATACATATTTGGAAAGCTTAGAGTCTCCTCTTTCATGTGATGCTACTCAGATGCATATTTCACGCATGAGTGATTAAAAGCAATTTGAAGGAAGGAAACCAAAAAGACATTTGGCGGGCGGTATCTGAATTTCGAAGAAAAATTCACATTTCTAGAAAGTTGAGTTTCTGCCCTTTCATATGACACCTCAATCAGGAAAAATGAGCGAGGAATGACAAAGTTCTGTTTGTTTAAAGTAGTGCTTGCATTTCCATAATTTTATTAAACGAATTCGTTTTCACTGGCTGCCTGCCGTATCAATAAACGAAATTAACAAAAGACTTAACTCCGTTTCGTTGACAATCAGCCGTAGACAAGAGTCTACATGCATGGCTGATTGTCAACGAAACGGAGTTAAGTCTTTTGTCAAATCTGCTTTTTGCTACGGCAGGCAACCAGTGAAAACTAATTCGTTTGTTAAAATTATGAAAATGTAAGGGCTACTTTAAACAAACAGAACAAATGTCTTTTGGGTTTCCTTCCTTCAAATTGCTTTTTATCACTCATGCGTGAAATATGCATCATCTGAGTAGCATCAACTGAAAGAGGAGACTTTAAGCTTTCCAAATATGTATCATTCATTAATTATGGTTGTGATTAAGTTATGATAAAACATCGATACTTCTCGGTTTCGTTTTTTCTGGGACGCACTGTATATCTCATAGCAATTGCTCTTCCAGTATTTTTAGAATATGTGTCTAATAACTCAAAGTTAATATTTTACTTAGTAAAATTGCAACATCCTTTGCGTGTTTTGATCCATGATTAAATACACATTTACCATTCCATTCAGAAACTATAGTTGACTCTAGATCAGATGACCAATATGTCTCCTGTAGAAAAACAACATCCCACCTTTGGTAATTCAACCATTTAAAAAACATATCTTGTTTCATTTCAGTTTGTCTCACAAGCACCTCAGATTAAGGGAGAGTTAATGGAAAAAAACTTATCCATTGCGGTTTCCTGCACTTTTTCCACAGCTAGTTCGGATAATACTTTAAATTTATAATTATATGTTGTAGAAATAGTATCGTTATTGTATGTATATATGTAAAAAATAAACATTTTGACATGAAATGATTATTGTTTGTATATTTTGTATTATACCTTAATTTTATGTGTTCTTCGTTTTTCAGTTATTGTATTTTGAAAAATGCAGAAATAAAACAAAATCAAATCAGATACCACCAGTGTTGTCTGTTTCTTTCCAAGTTTCTGTTGAACAGGGGTGTTGCAAGAAAGTTGCAATCGATTGCAAATCCCCAAAATCAAGAGTTAGTCTTTCGATTAATTGCAAATTTGCAATTGATCGCAACTCAACTTTCTTGCAACGCCCCATTAGTAAGTGAAGTGAAATTTAATTGTTAAAACTTTAATCCTAACAAAATACTAGGAAATTTAGGAGTTGCAAGAAAGTAAGTTAGTCTATTGCAAATATCAGTTGCAATCAATCACAACTTTCTTGCAACACCTCATAGTAAGGCCTAAACAAAAAATGTATTGTCCTTTGCGACCGACCCCAAAATCTTGAAATCTACGGTCAGCTTTTTAAAAAAGAGGGAGTAATTTTTTTTTTTTCGACCGACCGACCCATGTTTTGGCACCTAAAGGGCAATACAACATCTTTTTTTAAAGCCTAATTGAACTATAGTATTTATGATTGATGATAAGATAAGATGATGCAGGTCTGATAGCGTGCCATTACTCATATTCTCATTCATTTCATTATTATTCCATTCTTCTTTTTCATCTTCTACTTTTTCATCTTCTTCTTCTACTTCTTGTTCCTCCTCTTCTTATTATCAATATTATTTTTTTTATCATATATCTATTGTAATATTTATCACAATTATAAATTAAAACAGCCGTGTAGTAGATGAAGGGGATCATTTGACTTTGTGTGAAAGGAGAAATTAAGAAATGAATATCGACAGCATATCATGAATGCAGTTTCAAAAAATAGTATAAAAAATGACATAACATAATGCCCCTCTAAAAAGAAAAGGAAAAGAAGAAATTCTGATATAACAAAAAGAAAAGGAAAAGAAGAAATTCTGATATAACAAAAAGAAAAACATTTCAAGGACCACGCCATTAAAACGATAGATTAAGTATTTGTTAGCACTAAACATTACTATTCAATGTATTAAAAAGGAAATGCATGGAAATCAATATGCACGATTACCGAGTTCGTAATGACTCTATCACAGCTTTTGAACCAAAGAGAAATGAATTCTCACAGAATCCAACAAAACTTGCACTGAATGTTCAATATTACAAATAAATGACATTTGCTGAAACTATTTTGGTAGAAAATATATTTAGGGGCTGAGTAATGAGCATAGAAAAATAAGGCCCAACACCATGTGCTTAACACAAGTCACTATGTGCAAATGAGAGTCTTGGTTTTTATTGAAAATGATTTCCAGCAAGTTTTTGTGAGCTTGTGTTTATTTTTTCACTGGTTCAAACAATCAATTTACTGCAGGATAAACAATCCAGAATGAATAATAGCCATGTTCTATCGACACGATTCCCATACCAGAGCTCATGATGAGCTTTAAACTACATGTTATTACCCCAACCAATGAAAATGTTCTGTTTTGGAAACATTCCCAGATTTAAAGATTCAAAACACATTTCGTTCCTTACAAATAAGTCAATATTGACATGTATACATCATAGAGGATGCAAGTGCGTAGCCAGGATTTCATGCCCCCCCCCCCTTTGCGAAGCGCGGGAGCTTTGACGTTTCATTAAATTATTAGAGGTAGAAGACGATTGGTTGGACCGTTCTCGACTCTAAATCCTTATCTAAATTCAGTTTCTTTTGACGTTTCATTAGAGAAAGAAGACGATTCATTGTACCGTCTTTGACTCTTAATCCTATCAAGTTCCCCTTCCTCCGCGCGTAGCGCGGAAGCTCTGACGTTTAATTAGATCATTAAAGAAAGAAGACGATTCGTTGTACCATTCTCGATCGACTCTTATTCTGTCTGAATTCAGTTCCCCCCTCCCGCACGAGGGCGCGGAAGCTTTGACGTTTCATTAAATTAGAAGAGGAAGAAGACGATTCGTTGGACCGTTTTCGACTCTTAATCCTTATCTAAATTCAATTTCTTTTGACGTTTCATTAGAGAAAGAAGACGATTCGTTGTACCGTCCTCGACTCTTAATCTTTGTTTGAATCAAGTTCCCCTTCCTCCGCGCGTATAGCGCGGAAGCTCTGACGATTCATTAGATTATTAAAGAAAGAAGACGATTCGTTGTACCATTCTTGATCGACTCTTAATCCTTGTCTGAATTCAGTTCCCCCCCCTCCCGCGCGAAGCGCGGAAGCTTTGACGTTTTATTAAATTATTAGAGAAAGAAGATGATTCGATGTACCGTTCTTAACTCTTAATCCTTTTTCTTCCTACGTCCTCTTCCTTTCTTCTTTTTTTCCCTCCTTTTTTTGGGGGGGGGGGGGGGGCGATCGCCCCCACGCCCCCCCCCCTCCCCTGGCTACGCGCCTGAGAGGATGTTAGATAATGACGTCTGATTCCAACGTTTCAGAATACCGCTTAATCCTTTCACTTCGGCTTTGGCTTGCGTTTGTTCTCTATTTTTGCTCTGTCATCCCTTGATATATAGTTCCCTTTCCTTTCAATATTGTCTCTTCTTTTCCTTCGTCTTTCTTTTTTATATCCCACCCCCTTTTTTTGTTGGGGGGGGGGGGGGAGGGAGAGAGAGAGAGAGAGAGTTGGGGGGGGGGGGGGGGGGGGGGGGGGAGTCGCCCTCGCATATCAGAACAACGACATTCAGGGTCCAAAACTCTGTGTAGCTCTCAGAATTCGCCTCCGATAATATCTTGTCTCATCCCTCCGTTAATGCCCACAATCAAATGGGCCTTGATTAAAATAGATATTTATTGCACTTTACTATATACGGCGCACCAATTTTCATTTACTAGTATTTGAATGAGATTGCGGGTACCAGTAACCAGTGGCGTAATGAGCAAAACAGTTTTTTTTTTTTTTGGGGGGGGGGGGGGGGCTGGCAGACAAAAAAATCCGCATCACCCCACTCTTACATGCAGGCCCCGCTGAACGTTTTTCAAAGTGGGTGGGGGGAGGCTAAAGTATTTACGATCAGGTAGAGCGTAGTGTAAATTGGCGTGGGGTCTTGAGGGCTGAGCCCCCTGAAACTCAGGGATTTGAGGCATTATATAACGGTCATTAAGCATTCAGGGGCCCGCCTTGGGCCCCTGGTGGGGTCGAGGGGCCGGATCCCCCGGAAGTTCAGGGGTTTTAGGCATTAAATTACCCATATGAGCATATTTTGATACCTTATTTGTGACACTGGCAGGACACTAAGTGGCGTGAGGGTCCCAGGGCCGAGCCCCCAGAAGCTCAGGGTTTTTTGGGGCATTTTATAATGGTCAGATGAGCATATTTTATACCTTATTCATGATACTGGCAGGTCACTAATAATTGGTGTGGGGGTCCAGGGGGGCTGAGCGCCTGAGCCCCCTGAAACTCAGGGATTTGAGGCATTGAATTACGATCAGATGAGCATATTTTGATACCCTATTTGTGACACTGGCAGGTCCTTAATTGGAGTGGGGTCCAGGACTCCAGGGGGCGGAGTCCTGGAAGCTCAGGGGTTTTAGGTAATAAATTACTGTCAGATGAATATCAGTACGCCATTGCCCCCCCCCCCCGATCTATATCTTGTTCGCGGGAAAAATCGCAACTAAATTCCCCTACCTATCTTCTTTATCTCTTTCTTTCCTTACCTTTCCCTCCCCCATCCCTTACCCTTCCCTTCCCTCTCTCTCTTTTAGGTT